>JAQIUQ010007366.1:262500-430000 GCA_030378365.1 Hybognathus amarus | reverse complement strand
TGGAAGACTCCACGACCAGTAGCTGAGATTCTGCCATGGATACCTCCCTGGCTAATAGGTTTACCCGTCACACAGGCGTGGGCATTGATATCCTACAGAAACAGAATTAGGAAAAATGATTAATGTATTATGCTTTCTACCACAGCAACACATGCATTTCAAAACACACACGTATACATACATACATGGTTTTGACTTAAAAAAAAAAGTAAAAAACATAAAATTGCTAAAATTAAAAATAAAACTTTAAATTTAAATATATAAAAATATAAAACTTTTGAAATATTTAGTTATTCGGTTTTCAAGTCCACTAAACAATACTATTTTCTAGTAACATTTAAAAATAAAACAAACACATCCAGTACCATTTACCATTACACATTCATAACAGTTTGTAATGTACACATAAATGCGGAACCATTAAATGGAACTGAATGTAATCTAAAACACTCAGTTCCAGTATTAAAAAAAAAAAAAAAAATGAAACCAGTTAGGAATTAAAACAAAAAAAGTTCTTGGTTCTTAACTCAACACTTCAGCCAACAGTGGTTGTCTGTTCCTTATTTAAAAACACAAGCACAAATCATGGCTATTCAGTGGATATGATGAGTACAACGTGATACACCAACAACTAGAGTTATTGCATTGATGTGAAGGGGTCATATACTGTTGTAAGGGTAGATGAGAGGTCGCACACCAAATGCAGCTTGCAAGCTTCCCCAAGGACAGATATAGTAGCCCTATTTGTCACTGAACAAGGAAACGGCAACGATATAGACCTGTGCTCTACTCATAGATGACGCATAACAGAGAGTGCACAAGGGCAGAGGTTACTGCTGGAGATGGACAAAGACCTAATTACCCTCCAAACAATTGTACACACATTAAAAAAATTGCTATCAAACCATATGTGATATGATAGCAAGCATACTATATGTTCAGTCCATAGACTGTAAAAAAACGACAGACAGCACATCTCTGTTTCCTTCCACTGGTGTCTGAACGCACACCGATTTCTATAGAGCCTTCCAGGTGAAAACACACCGTAAACAGGCCTTAATATGAAGCAATAAAATAATGCTGTCTGTGGTTGAATATGGGCTGTGGCAATAATAATAATAATAATTAAAACGTTTCCAACACTGCTAAAATGACTGAATTGATCTTTGGGAAAAAAATATATTTGAGTAATGTGGCTCAGTGCCATTCGATTACATGGAGAGGGCGGGGTGTATGACCTACACTGCAGCCAGCCGCCAGGGGGCGATTGAAATGCTTTGGCTTCACTTTTCAGTGCTTGTTTTCTGGACTTTGTCATGGCCTGGCATATATAAAACGAAAATTTTAAAATGTTGCCTTGGCAACAAAAATAAATAAATAAATAAATATAAATTAAAGTTAAATAGAAATAAAAAAAAACTAATAAAAATGACAAACTAATCAAAACGAAAACTGGAAATATACAAAAAAAAGTGCATTTGAAATAAATATGGTACATAAATTATACTAAAATAAAACAGATTAATTTTTTTTTATCATCTAATGCTCACTAAAAAGTAAATCTTTAAACATCCCATTTAAGAACAATGTTCAAAGTAATCTTTAGTCTTTTATTTATTTATGTATTTATTTTAATTGTATAGATATTTTTAATTGAATTTTTATGCCACTTATTTGTTATGAGCCACAATGTGGAAATTACTGTTGGTTGTAATTTTTTTATAACAATTTTATAAACACTGATTTTATTAAGCTATAGACCGAGGGTCTCAAATATTTCTGTGCTTGTAGCACACCAAATATTAAGGCTACAGAAAATGTAATGTTACATAAAACGCTGTATTCTTAAGTCAAGTTGTCTCTAGGGTGCCATTGTGCTGGGACGTGACTGGACTATTGCCTTCTTCCTGACCTGCATCTTGCATCCAAACACCCTTTCCATATCTTTTCAGGATTAGTAAAGCTGGATATTGTTTAACATAATCATTACCCTCCCCTTTAAAGTATATATATATATATATATAAAAAAAAACGAGACATAAACATTTCTTTGTTGCCATAGTGAAAGTGCAAGCACTGCATTAGGGGATGATGTAATTATAATAAGAGCCCTCTAGGAGAAATAACCCCAACCACAAGCACCATAGCAAATACAGAGACTAAGAGACAGAGAAAATCTGTACTATGTGGCCATTTCATGGTAATCTACAGCCTCTTTCTGCTTCAGGCATCTTCAAACTCCCCCTGAACAAGATGTCATCCAGAATCAAATCACAAGAAGGAAAACACTCCAAAATTTGCACATATATAATAAGAAAGCAAACTGGTTGCTATTGTCCATCCAAATAAAGCTGCGACTTATCCATTTATTAGGGCACAAAGGTAAACATTGCACAGGCTGTCATATAGATAGCTTAACACTATCAAAGACAGACAAACAAAGAGTGTAAGTTTCTGATAAAGCTACAAAAAGATGAAAGATTCACTTCTTCTCTGCAGACTATTGTTTTTGTACTTATTGCTCAAATACCCATTATGGGATATGCTTTAATATTTCACTTTTGTTTGAAGAGGCTAGGTATTAATCTACAGGTGATAACAAGGTAAAAAAAGGTTTTATGTGTATATGGCATGATTAATAATTTAATAATGTGTTAAAAGATATGGACAGTGGCTTACAGTGTGGGCGATAGTGTTAGCATAGGTGTCAGCGATCCAGGACATTTCCCTCTCACCGGTGCTCATGTCAGGGGCGGGTACGTCAATGCCAGGTCCTGAATGGAATTAAGGAAGGAAGAGAGGAAAGAGATTGTCAGCTTTTGCGCCAGCTATCATGAACCATGCAAAATGCACTTAAATATGAAAGCTTGATTGTTTGCACATCTCAGGGAAAATATTTTAGGATGCAATGCAACAAATGTGAGTAGGCAGCTTGTGTTGTTTTATTGGAGCGCTGGAGTTTCAGTTCCCTGACGTTGTTAGAGCATACCGCCCTTCCCCCCACAACAGTGCCAGTTGCTTTGGCCAGGGAAAACAGAAAGGCATCCAGAAAAACAGCTACACGAACAACCCAACACCCGGAATACATTTCCAAAAACAGCTCCAGAGGGGGCAGGGAAGCAAACAACGGGGCATATTTTTGCCAGCACCATGGTACTGAAGCTCTTCCGGGTTAGAAGAGCAGGGAAGTACAGCTAAAAACTCAATGAGGATTTCCTGATATCTCCAGATTGGGGTCTGTATTTTTCTTTTGAATGTTTTTAAAAGAAGTTTGTGTCCACCAATGCTGGATGTGCATTAATTACAGTTAAATGCACAACTTTACAATTAGAGCCTAACCGAATAAAGGATTTTGAAGGCCAGATACTGAATCCAAATATTTGTAGGTTTTAAAATCCAATACATTGGCCAATGTATGCATATGTGTGTATATACATATATATATATATATATATATATATATATATATATATATATATATATATATATATATTATATTTATTTATTTATATATTTTTTTTAATGTGCAACAAAACATTAACAGATTTCCCAAACATTAGTTATTTGTAGTTATGTATGAGTTTTAACTAAAATAATATGATAATGCATTTTAAAAAGAAACTTGTTTCTTTTATTGTCACAACAGAACAGAGGAACCAAAGCTCATTAATGTTAACGTTAGCTGTCTTCCACTGATGATAGTGGCATTAGCTAGATTTGTGGTTAGCTAGTCTATGATGGGCCATAATTTTGCAATGGATTACGTCATAGTTCAAATTGTAAAATGTAAATTTTTAATAACAGGCCAAGGAGAGATGATGCGTCTCATTGCTAGAACTGTCACCCGCTATTAAAGAAATTATTCAGTCACATTGTCAAAAGTTAAAAGGACAGTGAGTCAACTACACTGTAACAACATAACGGAATTATTACTAGCTTATTTATTTTATTTTTGAAATATTCATTTGTCAGCCATTATAACTGCCGATAGTTTGGAAAATGCCTAATGTCGGCCGATAATCATCGGTCTGGCTCTATTTACAATATGCAATATTGTAATACAATTTAAAAAATTACACTTCAGGGTCTCGACATTAAGGCTTGTCCGGGACAAGGGGATTTTTTGTAGGACAAGTAGAAGAGAAATTAGTTGTCCGAACCAGACAAGTTACATTTCAAACAAAATAAAATGCCATGTTACTTCACGTTATGTGCCACTTGTTACGTATATTTTACAGATTTAATTTTACCTAGGCCTATTTGAAACGAACACATTTTTCGCACTGCCTGTGAATGTTCTGAATGTGACGCACAGAAGAACGCACGCCAGTTTAATGCGCATGCACAGACCGCTGCGCCAGAATTTCTCTTTCGTGCCTGAACGAACATCAACAACACACACAATTAAAGGTACTCTATAGAGTTTTTAGCGGCCTCTGGCGGTGATGTTTCAGAATGCAACAAGAGCGCTTGTGCCCGTGTGCATGCTAGATATCAAGAGCGAGCATTCGCTACCAGCCACACGGAGACTTTCAGACGCAACGGCGAACTAATCACACAACATGCTGGAAACTAATGTAAACTCCCACTGCAGGTACAATAATAGCCTATTTTTATCAGCTTGACGTTGAACTAATGCTCTGTGCTTGTCCATGATAATGTTACTGTAAACTGCATTTAGACTAGCCGGCATATGACGTTATAGCATAAGCCATTTCTCTAACTATTCGTGTACATGTTCAACTGAACAGTTTCAGTGCATCAGTAAGATCGTAGGAAGTGACATTACTGTACTAAACGTGTCTGGAAATGTGTATTATAAACAATATGATAGTAGTGGATTCATGTCATGTTTCATGTAGTTTACCTTGCTATTTCACTAGAGTTTACTAATATGTCGTAGCCTACTAATATGTTGCCGATGTTGATCCGCGTTTGCGTCCGGAGTCGATCAGATTCACGTTTTGCCTGACGAGCTTCAGCAGATAAAACTTTTTTGTTTATTATATTTATGTGGCGTTTGTGTTGGAGTCTGTGTTGTGTTTTGGGGAGTTATCAGACTCCGTGTCGTCAGCTGAAGTGCCGTTGCTCGCATGTTGAAATCAATGGGGTTATTGTGTCCATTTCTTTTACTGTCTATGGGTTGCATAGACTGTATGATAGAGAGGCTCGGGAGCGCGCATGCACGTCACTGATGGATTTCGCAGGGAATCCGACCCGGACACCTCACATATAAATATGAATATTGGCCTTCAGAGGTAATAGCAAAACCCGAAAAAGTGGATCATTGCAATGTGTGATTACAACCCCTTCAAACACAGGCAATAAAAAAGGATTCCTTTTATTAAAAAAGTTACATTTAGAACCTTTAAGCCAAAATGTCATTTGTCGAGTATCTTCATAACATAAAAGCAGTCTTATCAGGCTGCCAGCAATTTAGTTGACATTGTCGACAGCGTCAACAATAAAAAATTGTCGACAAATATCTTTGTTGTTGAGTAGTCTTTTGAGTATTAGTGACCAAATAGGCGTGCAATATTGCGATTTGTAGCCGCTAGGCGCTTTGGCTAAAGACGTGCCTAAAGGAAAACAGCAGAATGGCGAGTGCGCGAATCCCGAACTAGCAAGGTTTGGCAAAGTTTTACAAAACTTAAACCAACAATGCTGTCATGTGCAATACATGCAAGGCAGAATTTACTTTAGGGGGACCATCACATAGTGTTGGAGCACTTTTTAAAAAGAAACATCCCTACACAGAGAGGAGCCAGTGATAATAAAATCTTACTCCAGCTTGGAACTAACTAAACTATTGGTAAATCTCTTTATTGGGTAATCAATGTTCTAATAGTAATAATAATCAATTAAATAATAATGTGATGATTTATTTTGCATAGAATTAAAGCTTGATAAACTTAGGAGTCAGAGCTGTTTCTTCTTCTACAACACTCTTTGGTATTAGTCTTCTACTTTCCTGTATTGTTGTTCCATCGTCATTGAAAACTTACCAAAAGGAGATGTTCAGAATTAATATTTCATTGGCAACTTGTTTTCTTCTTTTTTTCATTATCTAATTTGAAGGTAAATAAACGTACTATATCAGCTGTTCAATCTTTAATGTAAAAAAAATATTTATTAATTTATATCTTTAATGGTTTGCAATTTAATATTTTACCTTTTGTGTCCTGAAGTAATGACCCTTTTTATTGTTCAGTTCAATGAAAAGCAGTGGGCTTATTGAACCAATGCTAAGAAGAGCATTTGTGTGATTTGAGTTGAATTTGAAGAGAATGACCTGTTTAGTTGGCTCTAAGTTCATTAAAACCACTATTTCAAAAGCTGATTCATTACTTTTTATATTATATAAATATATTACATTTCGATGTTAACTAATGAAAAAGCTAAATAATCATTCCAACTTTAATGATTAGTTGGCAAAATAATTGATGGTAGTTGATTAATTGGTTCATCATAATTTAGATTAATCGATTATGAAAATAATCGTTTGTTAAGCCTACAGTCTTATGATGGACGTATAGAGTTGTGACACGTAGAGAAGAATGAGGCGCGTGTGAGATCCGCGCCTCTGTCCACAGCAGCTCTCTTAAAGGGCCAGCTACCAATAAAGCGTTCTGTCAGTTAAGTTAATGAAAGAACAAAGGGAAACAGAGAAAATTACTCACAGCTCTTGACTAAAAACTGTGTAGCTTTAATAATTAGTAGTCTATATAATTTATGCAGCGCAGACTGTTTGATAACTTTATTCAATTTCTTTATATCATATGTCCTACCTGTTAAGACAGTTAATTTTTATCCAGACATCAATGGCTTATTGATCATTATAGGTGTTAATCAATTAGTTGCTATTGCTAATTTCAGAATTATCACTAATCTGTGTGTGCATTTGGTTTAGAACCAAACAAGTTGACTCATGAAACCACTAGTTTATTATGTCGCAATCGCATATCACAACCGCACTATTGACCTCATTAATCGCAATATGACATTTTCCCCAAATCGTGCAGCCCTAGATAAAATTATAAATCTTTACCCGGACAAGTGACTTTTTTGCATGGACAAGTGAAACATAAATTTACTTGTCCGAAGGACAAGTGTCTCAAAAAGTTAATGTCAAGCTCTGCACTTACTCCAGTCTTCAGTCACATGATCCTTCATCATTCTAATATGCTGATTTGGTGCTCAAGAAACATTTCTTATTACGATCAATGTTAAAAACAGTTGTGCTGCCTAATGAATCAAACTCACCAATGAATCCCTTTTTGGCCAGCTCAATAGTGAATCTTCTTGTGATTTTCTCCAACTCATTATCCTGAACAGCACAAAACAAAAAAATCTAAATCAAAAAGTGCTTCTCTGCATCAATCATATGATGCTATTTTTCAACACTCTCTTATAACTTATGACAGCCATTAAAGCAAAAACTGAAACACCACATTTCAAATGAAAGGTCTTAGTGTTAAAATCGGTCATCTGATTGATCAAACAAATAAAGAAAATGAAAAATAAGCAGTATCATAGCAAGTTCACCTACAGTATGGAAATAAGTAGTAACAGGGTAAAGGAAACACTTTCAGATAGACAATAAACAGAGCAACAAAGAGAATATTTAGATATGTACGTTCAAACATCTTTATATTGTTGACTCCATTATTCAAGACTTCATCCAATCAGGGAACAAGGTCCATTTAAAAAAGAAAGGAGGACTGATGGTATGAAATGTGTTTCCACTTCATCAAGCACATGAAAAAGGCAAACACAGCCCACAGACATGATAAAGAGTTATTTTTAGTGCTCAGAGTCTATACATGCGTGTTGGTACTTACAGAGTAATTCCTGGGGTTGATTTTCACTCCAGCTTTCGCTCCGCCAAATGGCACATCTAGAAGATAAATTGTGTGTAACCTATGAGTCTTTAGATTTTCTGAACAAATATAACAACAGCTTTTTAAAAACAATCTATTTGATTGTAAAAGAGAGATATCTAGCACAATTCAGCAATATACCAAGTGGAAAATTCACCAAAGATATTGAAGGAAAGCAAACCATGCCAAGCTTACCAACAACAGCACACTTGTATGTCATCAAAGAGGCCAAAGCTTTAACCTCATCCACGGACACATCCATGCTGTATCGGATACCTGAGAAGGAAAGCAAAATAACCAATGAAACTGGACTTAATCACAGCCATTTCAAGTCAATTCATTTCAAGTTGAGTCAATTGGTTACTAAAGCCTTGGCAGATATTTCCTCTACCGACTAATGAGGATCAAACACCAAGAACACACACAATTGGCTTAAACAAACAGACACTCTGTAGCTATACAGACTCTTGGCTGGTGTTGCTAGCGATGTCTTCATGCTGAATTGACTAAAGATAAACGGAACAGAATACGACAAGATGTCGTCAGACTTAATGAACAGCTTTGCATACAATTAGACAAGAAAACACGTGTAAGATGTTACATTTCAATTTCAAACAATGCAGATTAAAAATAAACCAAGCTTCGACCATACTGAGACTTTTACGGGGATTCACCAGTCCGTGTTAAAGGACACAGGTCACCTTTTCCAGCTATGCAGCTAAAATTCCAGCTCAAAGTCTGTGCCCTGGTCACGCTCCATTAGGACAGGTGCTACAATCACTTCCTTCTAGAGACTCTGGTGCCTTATGTTGGTTTCCTAAATCTAGCAACAGCACATGTGTGACCTCAGAGGACACAGAGACTGTCTTTAATAAAGCATACTGCTATATCATATGCTATTTTAAAGGACAAACCATTTCGTAACAATGAATATATAAATGTGTTAATAGTTGAACAGCAATGACTGTATCAGGTTTGCAAGTTAGTAGATCTTCATTATCGTTTGTAAGTTTAACATGAGGGCAAAAAAAAAGTTTCCAGCGCAGATTACACTCATTTTCGCAAATTCACCACATTGGTGTGCAGAAAGCTGCTTGGTTTGACAGTGACATGACAATGGACCCATTTTTGCATGCAAAATTTCACTGAAATTTCGCTAGTGACCACACTTTAATAATGCAAGATTAAAAATACACACAAAAAAAAAAAACATACACTAGATTCCACCGACCATTACATTTCCATTCATTCAAGATTGCGGAATAAGGATTGCATTAGGGCTGGGCGATATGACGATATTATCGTATATCGACGATGTCTCGACAAGTATCGCGATATCGATATCGAAGTCTGTTTCTAGACGATAATCGTCAATAAAAAAATAAAAAAAGACAAACATATTTCACATAGCCCTATAGTTATACACATATTTATTTACATGCAATAGCATGATTTAAATATTTTCTGTAGGCTAGTAGGGTTAGGAATAGAAAATCGATTCTTCTTGATAGCATTCTTTAAGCGCAAGACGCGAGAGAACACTTCTGCATGAGCGCTGTTTACTGAGCAGCACACAGCCGCTTCTCGTGCACGGACAAATGTGCATACAATATCTTATAGAATGAAATAATAAACATGATTAAACATCAGAAGAATTGTTTCAACCATGGAAAGACGTCATTACACATCCTTTTTCAAGTTCGAAATATCCCCGACCTGTAAACAGAGTCGGTAAGCAGGCCTGTGTCTATTGAATCCGTGCATTGACAGCCTGTACTCGGTGCCAATATTTGAAGTTGATCAAAGAACAAAGGATAAAGAAAATCTCTCGCTGAACTTTTACAGTATGCCTATGCCTAAACTTAATATTGTGTGCCTGTTGTTCGGCGCTGACTGCTCTAACTGCAACACGAGTCTGTGTTGGACTCACCATGCGACTTTGAGATGCGTTACCTGTCAAAGATCATTTATCACTTTCGTAATTCTGCTAAACATTTTTTCCTGGATTTCTTGATTTTTATATTTTTGTTCTACAGACGAAAAAAAATAATCCTGTTAATTCAGAATAGCAGACATCTCCAATATTTTATTTTGGTTTAGTATAAAAGTTCATCAGAAAAGTAACTTTACCCGTTTCTGAATATTAATTTAAATGTTGCACATAATAAACAGGCCTTCTAAAAAATAAAAACATGACCATTGTAATTAAAATTAAAATTTCGTTATATTGCAAACGGATAGAAGAAATTGCGTTGCTTTGAATATCTCATGCACGCGTTCAGAGTTTGCAATGTTGGGAGGTCGGTTACAGATATCGAGCGTTATACTTTGCTTTAGATTAAAACATGAACAAAAATACATAAATAAAATACCCAAATATATAGCCTAATTATTAATAACTTATGTTTCTAAATAAATAAAGCAGTAATTTTTATTGAGCGGCTTAAGTTTTTGCTCATGCAGAACAAAACAATTGGTTTTAAAACCTAATTTTAGACAAATAAAATAACAAATATATTATAGTTTGAATACAAGTTTTAAAAAAGCGCACGTTATAATTAGGAAATTAACTTAGGCTATCATTAAATCAGTCGATAACGCTAAAAAAAAGAAAAGAAAGAGACCGGACCTTAAAACAAATAAGCACCTGTCACCTTGACATCAACACGCATTCACTGTTCTTACAATCATCAAATTCGGTTCTGTTCTGTTCTCTATTCAATATTGTAGGCTATATTGTATGTTGAATTATATATTATATATATGAATTATATTATACATCATTTCTCCTCGCAAAACGAAATTCGTTTCAAACAGGCGATGTGATAAGAACAGTGTGGAAATTTTTAGCTAACCACACAAAGCTAATGATTTATGCTCGTTCAAGCTCAAACTATAAGCGAAGGAAAACCTTTAACGTGCCAATCATTAAATTAAACTAGCTGAATTCCTGGCTATCATTAGATAAAGTGCAGCCAGACTCAACGGGGCTGTTTACACCTGCCACTTCATGCGTTTTCTCAGATCGGATAGCTGATTTATCTGAACTCTGATTTATCAAAACGATTCCATTACACCTGGTCACATAAATGTGCAAAACGGATAGCCTAAATCCGATCTTCAATTCCCGCGCTATATACAGATTTAATGAAGTGCACGTCACCGAAAGCAACAGATGCGCTGCATTTTATTGATCATCATCAGCAAAATCACCAAAGACGGCAATAAGAGAGAGCGCCAACTGCCTGGTGGTCAGATCATTTCGTTTCTTTACTTTTAATGAAGATTTAAGATTCTGCGACTTACTTTCACTTTCAATTGCGACTTGCGCGCGTTGGCTTAGACGCCCAGCTGCTTATCTGAGGTGATTTGTGTGCAGTCGCGCCTTCATATCTGACTAAAATAACATGACATATGGCCTATAACACGCAGCGGGGCGTGTTGGGGGCGGGGCTTGGGTAGACGATATAATCGGATATCGCGATATTGTTTAAGGCGATTATCGATAAAATATTTTTGACATATCGCCCAGCCCTAGATTGCATGACTATTCACTACGAAAATAATACAATGAAATAATAATTTTAGAATTAACCTTGTATTTCCAGGTTGTACAAACTTTCCAAATGTACATCCAGATAAAAGGAAACATGGAACATGCATCATGGAAGTACATGATGTTCTGTCTGACCTGAAGAAGTAAAGGGTATCTGAATGTCATGTGTCCTGGGGGAGAGTCATGTGTATTTGAGAGTGTGTAGGCTGTACTGACTCAGGCTACATAATGAATCTTGATAGATTGTGTGAAAGAGTGTGTCTCGTGCAAAAATGCCACATGACCTGTGCCAGACGCATCGATCCCTTTTACTATTAACATAAATGACACTGACATTCTGCAAAAGGAGTAAAAAATGAGAGTGGGAATAAGTTAATGGTATTTAACCACTGATTTGATCACAATGTTTCTGTAAATGCAGATGAGGATGCCTGGCCCAAACAAGCCAAATGATGTGCTCTAATGCTTAATCGTATTTAATTTCATAAACCTGCCAACAAACAGGTCAATAGATATGGAACTAAATCACTTAACATGATGTTTTATTGCTGAAAAAATAAATCTAAAAGAAAATCAGCCCCTCTAGGCGTCGTTTTGTCTGCATCTAGAAGCTCACCTGCTGAACAGATGTGCTTTTTCCGGCTATAGCTGAAATGGTCTACACACCGAGGGGAGGGGGAAATGGTGTGAGAGAGCTGGCAATGGAGGAATGACTCAGCACTGATCTACTGCATCCAACGGATATATAAAAAAAAAACCTTTCCAGCATCTCCTTCAACTCCACTTATCAAGCCAAATGTGCTTTATCATAACCAGGATGTGCACTTTCTGCACTAACTTTTCCCCATTACACTGCATAAAGGACATGCAGCCAAAACATTTCTGCTGATCTAGTGATTCTGACATTCACGTGCATGACTTTGGCTGATGAAACTAATGTTGAAATGCACAGAGCCATTAGCTGACTGTGTGTTCTGGATGAATTGCTCTTGTACTTTATAATGTGTACCTAATCTTGTCTATTACACACGGATAATGTCAATCACAGCACTTTTGTCAGTGATTAGAGCCAACAAGATCAAGAGTCTGCATCACATGAATGATTAAAAGAGTTGCAACTGATGTCAAAAGTTTTGATAACTGGCGAACATTTGCAAATTTTAACTACAAACCACCTGAATATGCAAAATGATTGACAAGCAGCGAGTGTTTCTAATTGGCTGGTTCTGATTCATTCATTGCTCCACTTTGTGTCTGTCAAGCTTTAAATGGGGAACCTTTCACTAAATATGCATGACATTCAAAAATGTAATACATTTGCTAGGTTTGTGAAGAGATAATGATCCATCAAAATTGTTGTGCTGAGATGATTATTAAGTACTATTATTGAAAAAGGATATCAGTATTTTTCAGATTGGGAAGATGTGGCCTTCAAGATTAAGGATTATTGTGGACTCACTACAATAAACAAGTGAAAAGAGAGAACAAAATTTTCCACACACTGCAGAAGATTTCTAGTCAAACAGACCCTATACTCTTTCATAATGTTATAATGCTGCATGACTGCCATCACATTAATATCCTTTAACATAATAACAAATACACACTGGTGAGTAAGATGTCTCCAAGCAAACACTACTCTCCTATACACTATACATTTACTCTGTAAATGTGAGCAGAGTAGTCCTATAGTCAGGGCTCGAGACTGACGGCGTCCTGTCGTCCTGGGGACGATAGAAAATGTACTTACAGACGAACAGAAATATTCTCCAGGACACCTACAGGACGAAAGACATTTTTGTGTGTGTTCATTTATTACTAGCCTATTAGGCTAACTTAACGTTATGCCAAATGCCAAAAATAACCGACCAAGCGCTGACCACAACGGAGCGCGTCTTCGTTACTATAGTTACTATCACTGGCTGGCTACGCACGGATAATCGTTCCGCGGTACATCTATCAAATGGCTTCATACATCGCAAATATGTTGCGCTGGTTAAACAATGGATAGTCAATGAATAAAAACTAGACAAAAATGTTAGATAGTGAGTTACGACGCAAAAAAAGGTATATTCGATGCGGTTTTCTGCTGTGCATACTGTACACATGACTGAAGTTTGCAGCCATAGACACCTAAGTTAAAGCACGAGTCCTGAATTGAGCTCTTTTTCGTCTGAAATCGACAAAATAATACACACAACATTCGTCTAAATGTCCGTATTTGGAGAGTATTCATGTAAACTATGCCGGTTATGTCTATAAACTGTTGTCTTTTAAACTGTTGTGAGTGTATTGGATGTGCATCAGTGCATTTGTATCCTCATGTCATTGGACATGATCAGATGTCTTTAAGTGACAGTAATGCGGCCTGTGTCCTTAATAGGCTATTCAAGCAACAAAAGAAAAGAGAAAAGCATTCAATGCTCGTTAATAGCTTTAATAAGGATTCGTTATATTTAATTCATACAAACACATATGTCTGTTGCTTGAAAAAATAAAGAATTAAGTATGAAAGCTAGTTAAATCATTAATTGAAAAGAAGACTGTTCTACTCTAGGAAAAGTGGTTTTATTTAATTTTAAGATATTTAAGTCACAGTAGTTAAATCTGTATCTATATTGCATGTTCAAACTTTAAAATCATTAATATTAAACACGTTAATATATTATTTTTTATTAAATCTGTGTTTTATCTATTTACAGATAACTACTTTGAATGAAGCTAAATAAATATAATACTATGTATCATAAACACTTTAATGTTGTTTTTATTATGTGACTAACAACTAACAACTATAGATGATAATAAAGTACGGAAACAACAGTTTTATTTTGGGACGGTTGACATAAACTTTAGGACGGTTCAGATTGTTACTTCAGGACGAAGGTGAAACAAATTAGTCTGGAGCCCTGCCTATAGTGCATATGACGGGTCAGAGGGCCTGAGCCCTACCCCATTACCACCCTTGCAACCCTCTCTCACGATACGTCACCTCACAAATCACCCACAATGCAGTGCCATGATGACATCTCCCCCTCCCACTCTGCACAGCCTCAATCTCTTGATTGACCACTGCTCCTCAACATCTGCTGCTAAGAATGAAAGTGATTATGTGAGCCTCAGACGTGATTTACAATGTGCCTTGCATGTCTGTAAATCACAGAAATGAAGCGGGTACGGATCACATATGCTTTTGTTTGGGCAGAATATAGATTGCATATGAAAACTTCCAACTTTCAGCTATAGCACCAACGTAAATGTTTATTAACCTAACATGAATGAACCTAACTGAATGGCATGAATTATTCTTAGATTAACACACAGTTGACTTGAAGCAACTTGTTTCCTTTGTTTGGGAAGAGGGTAAAATCAGCTGCAAGTTAGTATAAACACCAGAAAGTAGGCTGTTCACATTAATAACCTACAGTATAAACGTGTCAAGCAAGCTGCATATTCTGAGGACAAACAGAAATAGCAGATATCAAAACAAAAAAGGAACACAACGAGGAACACTAAAGCCCCATAGTCTTTCATCCATGCTATTTAATTTGAAATGTGAAGTTTGATCAAATATTATTGACTAATACACATAGAAACAAAGGTCTTCACTCATTTTTCTATCAGCAACAACATCTCAACCGTGTGAAATTTAAAAACAAAATAAAGACAAATCAATTATTACTGTAAAATATAATATTTGGTTTAACAGCAATAATAAAATTGCACATTAAAGGGTTCGTTCACCCAAAAATGAATTCTGTCAGTATTTACTCACCCTCATGTTGTTTCGAACCTCTATGTGTTTATTTGTTCTGCTGAACACAGAGGAAGATATTTGGAAGAATGTTTTAATGAAACAGATCTCAATCCCCATTGACTATCATCAGTAGGAAAAAATACATACTATAGTAGTCAATGGGGATTGAGATCTGTTTAATTAAAATATTCTTTCAAATATCTTCCTTTGTGTTCAGCAGAACAAATAAACACATAGAGGTTTGAAACAACATGAGTAAATACTGACAGAATTTTCATGTTTTGGATTTTCAGGTACAGATACAAGTGTTTCTCTGTGTTGAAACACTTTATATTATGTTTCTAAACTAAAAGTTACTTTCATTTCATCCGTTCCGTTATTTAAAATGTCCGTTATTTAAAAAGTTCCAGCCTACACTTCTGGCTTCAACCCCCAGGTACATGATAGACCTGTGCAGGAGCAAAGTGTGTGTCAAGGTGATTTATCACTGACAGGGGGACCCGTCAAATCTAGCCAAATATTTCAAGCATTTTAAAAAGAACGAAAAAAAAATAGAATATGTTTGCAACTCATTACCTCAACCACTGTCTGCATGAATGTACTTGCAACTGCAAACTGAGGTGAAACCTTGTTGCTCAAAAAAAACACATGACAACCGATCTGTTTATGCCTTATCACTGCACGATATAAAACAAATATCTCTTACCTCCCTTGCAGGGAGTTCTGTGCTGGCTGTGTTGTGCCCGGTAACCCTCGATAACCTCCCATTCTCCGTTGTCTCTCTTGATGGGGAAGGACACGCTCAGGACGTGGTTGCAGGGCTTGATGATCTTGAGGATCCCCCGCACACGGTGTCTCTTCTGCTCCGGCGTCTCCCGGGTCTTCAGGTCCTCCACCAGCTTGTTTTCGACGATAGCAGCGCCGCGATCGAAGAAGCCCTCCACCATCCTGAAGAAGTTCGGGTCATCTTCCTTCTCAGCGGCATCGCTGTAGTGACGCACCCTGAGCAAAGACGAGGAAGCCGGCAGAGCGGACTCGAGCGCATCCCGAGGCCAGAGCGTTTCCCGCTCCTCGAGTCAGCAGCTCCCCAAAATACCGGTACATGGCGAAAAGGGGCTTTGAAAGTTACGGTACAATGAAGAAAGATGAAATTAAAGGATGATGGGTTATCGACGAGGTGGAAAAGGGAAACGAAAATGGGGGTAAGTGAACGAGACGACGGGAGCTCCTGAGCCTGCCTCGTTCAGTGTCAAAGTGACAGCGCTCATGCCGTCTCGCGCTTTAAAAGGCAGCAGCGTGTTTGGAGGAGTCGCGCGAGCAGGCGGAAGGTCACTGCGTGTCAGGAAGGAGGAGGAAACGCACGCGCTACTTTTAAAACTGTTATTATTTCAGCTATATTTTAATTTATCTGATTAATTAATGTATTTAATAATGACTTAATTTAGAAACATGAATAATACACATTCATAATTTTTGTATGATTTGCAATGGCAAAGAGTTTAATGTTGATTCAGAAATGTAAAAAAAGAGAAAAAATTTGCATATCAAATGTTATGATTGGGGATACAACGGTATAAAATAAATATATGCAGATACAAATTTGTGGATATTATTATTATTTTAAAAATTTAAATCACTTACAAAAAGTCCATAGCAATTCTAGCGCATATTGTTTTGTCATACACACAAATGTATAAAACTTGCACACATTTATTATGTTGTTTGCTTAAAAACAAATTGGTTTTATACAGTAGCAAAACCACAAAGCAAATCAAAGTCCAGTCCTTCCAGTTTCTCCCTGCTGTCATTTGTACACCAGCCTGAAGGTCATTGCTAAATTAATGAGTTCCTGCTGTGATATTCAAAATCAAACAACTGAAGATTAATATGGTCAATAAAGTTTATTCAATCTTTAACAGAAAGAGTTTTTATGACACACTAATAAACCAAGTAGGCCTTTACTTCCTGTCCTGTGTGATCATCTATGCTTGCTTTAAAGGGATAGTGCACTAAAAATAAAATTCTGTCATTATTTATTCACCCTCACATTGTTTCCAACCTGTGTGAGTTTCTTCTTCATGTTGAAAAAAAAGACATTTTGAAGAATGTTAGTAACCAGTTGACGGCAGACATTGACTTCCATAGTATTTGTTTATTTTTCTTACTATGGAAGTCAATGGCTGCGTCAATTGGCGTTTGATTACCAACAATCTTTCAAATTAATTCTTTGTATTCAACAAAAGAAAGAAACTCATACAGGTTTGGAACAACATTTTTATTTTTGGGTGAACTATCCCTTTAAATGCAGGCCTCTCCTCCAAGCCCCTATTTACTAGCTAAAGTAGCAAGACCACTTTTGACAGGAAACCCGTTAAACCAAAACTGCTGGAGGTTTTTCTAACCAACCAACAGCTCATTGATTTCTGTTTTTCCCTATTCTTTCATCTTATTCAAAGAAACTAAATTATAACATACACTCAGATCGTCTTTAGCCATACAGTATGGACAAAATGGGGGAAGCGTTTTGCTGATATTGAATTCACAACAGTCTAACCTTTACACTGAGCTTACATTACCCAATGGACTCTGCACAGAAGATAAGATTCCGATTGATCCCCATGGAAGCTGGTACAAATTGGCCCCAAGTCTGGTTAAGAAAATAAGCAAATATTAACTATAAGCTTTAGAAGGAGTATTTGCTGAGTATTTATCATCCATGGAACCTGATGGCCCAAAGTCTGGTTAAGAAAACAAGTAAAGCTTTGGAAGGAGTATTTGTTGTCCATGAACCTGATACAAATTGGCCCCAAGTCTGGTTAAGAAAATACTGTAAGTAAATGTTAAAGGGATACTCCACCATTTTTTCATATTAAACTATGTTATTCCCTTAACTAAGAGGAGTTGATACATACCTCTCTCGTCTCAGTGTGTGCACTCAATCGCTCTGGCACATTAGACACTTTGATAGCACTTAACTAGCCCAGTTCATTCAATAGGGGCCAAGCAGAGAAGTGACCAAACACCTCCACGTTTTACCTATTTTAAATACAGTTACACAAGTAGTGTAACTCAACCTAGGAGGACGGTGACACAAAATAAAACATTGCGCTTTTCTAAGTGTGTAAAGTGGATAACTATATTGTATGGCGGAATACCACAGCAAGCGCTTGGGAGCACTTCGACTCTTTTGTGTGTGACGTGACGCGGCGCCATTTTTGGTATTGCTACTGGTTGTGAGCATTGGAGAGTTTACGAGAGTAGAGATAACAAGTAAATAACTCACAAAACTGCAGAAGCACAAGAAAACTGAAGAAAATCTTTTCTAAAGAAGTAAGAAAATGCCTTACTGCAATAAACTCGATAAATATGGCAGGTCCTGTTTTTTGGAGAAATTGTCCATATATGAGCTCAGCTGACTGCAGTAAGTTGGAGTGCTGATCCCACATTGCTTTCTCATCCTCATACTTGGGCATTGTCAACTATCTTGTTTATGGTATAAGCGCATATAACGTTACCAGTGAACAATTTAAAAACTATACATTTCTTAAAGCCCGCGTACATTTCACCAAGTTACTGTATCCTTCGGTAGGAATGTTAATAAATCCTGTAAAGTTAGTAACAGCAAAGATAAGTTTGCTGTATTGATGATGATGATAGTGTCATGTTAAGGATAGTTTAGGCCACGTTTACACGAAACGATTCCAGGTGAAAACGTAAAAATATTTTATTGGATGTGCCTTTCGTTTACACGGCGACGCGTTTTTGAGGCTTAAAAACGCAAAAAAGTGAAACCACCCTCCAGAGTGGAAAATCTTAAAAACGCTCCACCGTCGCGTTCCCGTGTAAACGGTAGAAGCGCAAAAGTCTGCTTGACAGTGAGAGGTTGTATGCAGGCGCGTGGACTTGCTGTTGTCTGTAGTATGCACTCCTAGCCACCTGAAGTGCATACTACATTGAATTTCACACACTTTTGCGTCACCATTTGCACGCGGATTTCCCACACAAAACGCTCGTCTAAACGCAGAATAAAAAGTGATGGCGCAACGCCACTTTTGCATTTTCTCTTTAGAATCGTTTCCGTGTAAACATAGCCTTAGTCTGAATTGAAAAAACAATTCTCCAACAACAGAATACCCCAGCATCGATACCTTACAAATGGCGGCTACACCCATAATGCACTTCATTTATCACAAGTGTGACGTCACCTGACAAAGACCGATTGAATTAACTGGGCTAGTTAAGTGCAATCAAATTTTCTCTCACGCCAGAGTGATTGAGTGCATGCACTGAGACGGGAGAGGATGTATCAACTCCCTCTTAGTTAAGGGAATAACATAGTTTAATATGAAAAAACGGTGGAGTTTCCCTTTAAGCGTTAGATGCTGAGTATTTGTCATCCAAGAAAAGCACAGACTGGTTAGTCTCTTGGTGTTTATAGTAACCTATGTGAAAAATCAATACCATCATCCAGCAAAAAAAAAAAACATTTGTATGTTACGGTGCGCGATATTGCATTCACTTTGAAGAAAAAAAATCTACTCTGTTTTTCTGAATTAACGAGTTAATTTTTGATGAGAAAAATTTTTTTGCTCTGTTTTTCTGAATTAACGAGTTAATTTTTCATGAGAATTTTTTTTTCTCTGTTTTTCTGAATTAACGAGTAAATTTTTCATGAGAATTTTTTTTTGCTCTGTTTTTCTGAATTAACGAGTTAATTTTTCATGAGAAATTTTTTTTTTGCTCTGTTTTTCTGAATTAATGAGTTAATTTTTCATGAGAAAAAAGTTTTTGCTCTGTTTTTCTGAATTAATGACTTAATTTTTCATGAGAAAAAAAGTTTTTGCTCTGTTTTTCTGAATTAACGACTTAATTTTTCATAAGAAAATTTTTTCATTCAGAAAAACAGAGCAAAAAAAATTCCATGAAAAATTAACTCACTAATTCAGAAAAACATAGCAACAAAATTTTTTTTCTCATCAAAAATTTAACTCGTTAATTCGGAAAAACAGAGTAGATTTTTTTTCTTCAAGTGAATGCAATACGCCACCATAGTAATGTCTTCCCATAACAGTTTGATTGTTTCTCAATGCATCTGTTTTGTTCTTCGCTGAAAATATGGAAATCTTGATAGTTTATAGTGTTTCACAACCTATACTATTCATACTGACCGAAGGGTCAGTGTATCATGTTTTATGCTACCATTGCGACAATGATGAGTAGATATTGTCAAGGGATAGTTGAAGTCTCTCATCAGAGCCAAACAGGATAAGAGAAGATAACAAACAGAGAAAGAGATGTTAGGCAATTTTCAGTACTCTCATTCACAACTAATCTGTGGAGTGGTGAAGAGTTATAAAGATATGGAAGAACTAATGCCACTGCAGTGTTATAATAATGTTGTGCTCAGTGACAGTGAAGCCATATAGATAACATCTGTTGCTTATTTACCAAATTATTACAAAATTAGTATAATAATAATAATTATTGCCTAAAGGATTTATAAGAATGCAATAATATTTTATATTTAAAATATTTTTTATTTAGTTTTGCTTATAGATTCTATAACACACCAAATAAAAACGATATTTATAAATAATATAAAAAATCACCTGTGAATAAATCAATAAAAAACATTTTTATTGATGCCATATAGATAACAGCTGTTGCTTATTTACCAAATTATTACAAAATTAATATAATAATTATTATTATTGCCTAAAGGATTTATAAGAATGCAATAATTTTTTACATTTAAAATATTTTTATTTAATTTTGCTTTATCGTTTATTACTTATCTATAGCACATCAAATAAAAACTATATTTATTAATAATATACAAAATCACCTGTTAATAAATCAATAAAAAATAGGCTACAGTAACAAAAGCGGCAACAACAACAAAAAATCGTATTTATTTACGCTGTTGCATTAATCTTAACCTTTGATTAAGATCTTCATTTTACGTGACTTTTTAATAAACTTTCACAAGTTCACACTTACATCAATTAAACAGAGTGAAGATTATGCGTATTTGGCGTGCAGTCCGGGGGAGGGCTTCGAGCTTGGAATTTTTGCCCGAACCCAGAGTGCTCCCTCTGTTGTTGTAAGAGTATTTAGGAGAAGTGAGGAGATGGGGTGGCGGAGGGATGCTGTTAGACTGTCAATAAACTGAGGCCCTGTTTACATGAGAACGCTCAAGGGTGAAAACGTAAAAATATTTATCGGATGTGACTTTCGTTTACACGGCGACAGCGTTTTTGGGACTTAAAAACCAGAGTGGAAATCTTACGCTCCACCGCCACACTCCCTAAAGGGTAAAGACGCAAAAGTCTGCTTGACAGTAAAGTTGTACGCAGGCACGCAGACTTGGTGTTGTTGTCGTATGCACTCCTAGCCGCCTGGAGTGCATACTACATTGATTTTCAAACACTTTTGCGTCATCATATGCACGTAGATTTCCCAACCAAAACGCTCGTTTAACGCAGAATAAAAAGTGATAATGCGATACCACTTTTGCGTTTCTCTTCAGAATCATTTCTGTGTAAATATAGCCTGAGTTAAGTTTGCTGAATATATACCTCTTACCTCAATGATTGGGAGTGTGCTCCACTCGTGTCTAATTAGGCTTGATTACCTGAATGTGCTCCACATGAGTTTAATTAGGTTTAATTATCTGAACTTGCTCCTCCCAAACTTTGTTAATAAAACATAATTTAGTTATATGTATTATGTGATTTAATCAGTATGTTGATGATGATAGAAGAATAATGAACTATAAGCCCAGAGTAAAGGAAATGATTTGTGTTTTGGTCTGTTCTTCTGTCTCACCCCCTCACGTGGTTTCTCTTCACACAAGACTGACATACAATCATTTATCATGGTCGTGTTTCAAAGGGCAAGCGCTTGGCCATTATTGGCTCACACACCGACAACACCCACTGTGTGATTGGATAAATGGGGAGGAGGGTGCGTTGAGGGTGAGGAGAGGTTGGAAATGAACTGTGTTTTTATGTGTCGTTCCAAGAATGGCTTCCCCTTTACATTGAAAAGAATGTGCATTTCTTCTTTCAGGTTTTGGGAATTTGTTAGGTTATGTCCACAATAACACCCCCAACCTAAAGCTTTCAGTTAAAGGGACAGTTCACACAAATTTTGTCATTACTTACTCAGCCTCAAATTGTTCCAAACCTGTATACATTTCTTTCTTCTGTTTAACCCAGAAGAGATATTTTAAAGAATGTAGGTAACCACCAGACAGTTGACGACAGCACCCATTGACTTTTATTTCTTATTTTTATGGAAGTCAATGGGTGCCGTCAACTGTCAGGTTACCAACGTTTTAAAATATCTTCTTTTGTACCTATAGAAGAAATAAACTTATACAGGTTTGGAACAACATGTTTCCACACTTCTAATTTCTGATGAATTAAATGGGCTATCACTGAAAATATATGCCTACCAGGTTTTAAGTTAAAAGTATTGTGTAAAAAAGTTCCACTCACTATGAATAATGCTGTTCTAAAATACCTGTCTTTAGAAAGCATGAGGTTTGTGAGCGCACACACACAAAAAGGGAGGTTGTCCTGGGTGGATTCTGTCATGCAGTAGACATGTTTGTCTCTCTGGCCTGTTCGCAATCATTGGGTTGTGGTTATATGTGTAAAGTGCTCCAATAGTGACATCCCTTGGTCAAACTGAGTATTTGTTAAAATGCACTCTGAGCCAATGACACTATAAATATGGCCAGGATAAAAGGAGTAGTCACAGTCCCACCCACAGCTGGTGCCGGAAGTAAAAATTCTATACAATTTCTCCATTGACATATGATATATAAGACATAAAAACGTAACCATACATGGTAGACTTAAAACCAGCAAGGGGCCTACGGCTGTACTTAAGCGATTGTGTATGCTCAATTAAATGCCAAAAGTTCATGGGACTAACCTTGTTTTAGAATAAATGCCTTTTATTTCCGATGTATTGGATAAGTACTTCATTACCCACAATCCTGGATTATATTTTTATTTTTTGGATTATTATCCTTTTTATGGATTATATCTCAAATGTCAATGGAGAAATTGTATTGAATTTTTTACTTCCGGTACCGGCTGTGAGCGGGACTGTGATGCTCTAAAAAGTTAGGGCCCTATAAAATCAGTTTTATTCTTTTCCCAAATTCCATTTTATTTTTCCCAAATTTCGTTTTTTCCGTTTTAATTTTTTGGGAATTAATTTTTTTTTACCATTTACTGTTATTTTAGTTGTAAAAAGAGTGTCCTTTTATTCCATGATCGCAGAAATTATAGGGCCCTAAAAAGTGCCGAAGTGATTACGTCACTTTGCTAGGACAACTCGGAAGCTAGTGTAACGGAGGCCAGCTAGTAGTTGCTGTGCGAGTAAACCTCACTCCCCGATCTCAATAGGCGCTCTAGCGACAGATGCTAGAGGCTGCAGTCTTTAGCCTCCTTGTTCAGAGCGCCCGACTCTCATGTCGAGTTGGACCTGGGTGTAAAGGGGTTACATTGGTGCCGTGACCCGGATGAGAGTGAGGTTTCAGGGGGTGAGTGTAACGGAGGCCAGCTAGTAGTTGCTGTGCGAGTAAACCTCACTCCCCGATCTCAATAGGCGCTCTAGCGACAGATGCTCAGAGGCTGCAGTCTTTCTAGCCTCCTTGTTAGAGCGCCTGACTCTCATGCCGCCAGACCCGGGCTTGAGGCCCACTCGGGTGTAAAGGGGTTACACTAGCGGCACATGGGTTCCCTCAATTCGGAAAAACTATTTTTCCCATAGACTTTTAGAAAATCGCAAAAAAATAAAATCTGTGTTTAACAAAGAGTTGTGACCCTTACACGTTTTGTCTATCAAGATAATCTTTACAAGTTAATCCAAAATTTTTAAATTTTCAAGCCTATACAAGTTATAAAAAACACAGGCAGACACAATAAAGTTTAAAAAACCACAGAGCAGGTTATAACTGTGTGTTCTATGTCATAGATCAAAATGTGAAAATATTTAAAGGCATTGTTGACCACAGACCTTATTTCAGCAAACACCCATTAAAAAAATCCCATAGACTTTATAGCGTGGGAACCAGGAGTGCTAAAATGCTAACTCACTTCCGTGTTTTAGCCTACAAAATGACATCATAACTTCTACTTTAGCCATGATGATTAGGGTGACCATATTTTGATTACCAAAAAAACAGGATACTTTGCCCGTTAAACAGATATTCAAATGATACTTTAAGTTTACTCAAAAATGTCTTATTAATTTCAGTACATTTAAAGTAGGCTATGCCTCCTTCTGTGTATGGAGAGGAAATTGTTATATTACAAGACTAAAATTCAGATAGGCTTCTCAGAAGTTTCTCAACATGTTTTATTATGACAGGATTTCAATAGCCTAATGAATGAAATAATGTCTCTACTATATTAGAAAAATAAATATATAAATAATAAATAACTAAAAGAAATATCTCCAAATTGAACAAAAATAGTTCTCACAAACTTACAAAAGCCGAACTCACAAAATATATGTATATCTTTAGTTTTCTTTCTCTTTATACTGTTTTTTCTTCCTCATCCTCCTTGTTTGCCCATCTATATTTTGCTGTAGAGTTTTCCCAGAGTTTTTTTGAAAACCAGGAAATTTTCATCCCTTTATAAAAAAACAGTCAGGACGGCCAGGACAGGGCGTGAAATGTACGCATCATTGTATTTACACAAGAGGTTATATTTTATATCCTCCCTGCACAGGTCCCTACTTCCCTGCACAGGTCCAAGCTCATTGGATAAGTGCATTTATAGGTGGCAAGTCTGACATCACTATTAAACATTATTTTGATATCAGGAAATTCGAACATGGCGTTTTACTGTTTACCACTAGATGGAAGCCAAACGTCAAAAATGAAAAGACAAAAGAAACACTAGGTGCTAAAATTTCCTGAGACGACAATATGTAGGCCTATTTTATGTGAATGTTTTCATTTAGCCTAATTTTCCTTCATGCAGGATTATTCACATTTCCCCTCGCTCATGCTAAACACTGTGCTAAAATATCTGAGACGACAATATGTAGGCCTATTTTATGTGAATGTTTTTTTATTTAGCCTAATTTTCCTTCATGCAGGTTTATCTCCCCTCGCTCATTCGCTTATAATTGTACAACCTCTTAAATTTAACTGGTTAACCAGTTCACATTGTATTATAGGCTGCCTGTAACTGCTGAAGCTGAACTGATCATTATTCTGATTAAAAATAAAGATTGTTTTGTATTTCCACAAATGTCATGTGGTGTTTTGAAATTTACATGACTAGGCTAATACAGCAGAGGTTTCAATACTCACACACATATAGACTGCTGCACTGAAGTGTGAATATGAAAAAGTCAAGAGGTAAAGTGTCGAACAAGTTCCCACGAGAAAGCTCCAGTCGTGTGTCTTACAGCCGGAAATGGTGGTTATTGTGGTTTGAGTTTTTGCGTAAAGCTCAATGCATCTGCCTGGCGGATACAAGTCACTGGTCTCGAATCAGTCACTATGTTAGCAACAGAGAATGTCAAATGCAATCTAGCTGAATAACAGTTCTACATTGTCTCGTTCCTCTTTTACAAATCACAGCTGAAATCTTACTTCGTCTCAGGTAGAAACTGCATGAAGGTCCCCGTCAGGTCAAGCTGCAGCACCCTGTTGCACCATGAGAGTGCCCAACGGCAGACTAACGTTAATCTACCCCCCATCCACCAAACAAAAAAATTTTTAAAAATAGTGCACTTTGAATACATTGGCAACATAACTCAAACATATTAGATTATTCCTCTATGGAAATCATACTGTCCAAAAGCTCATTGTGTTGCAGCCTTTTTAAAGCTATGATGATAATAATAATAATAAATTATAACTAAATTATTTTGACCTCGGAACAAACCGAACAGCAACACTCTTATGACATTATTTTAATAAGCAAACAATGGTTATTTAATTTTTGCCAATAGTAACATGTAAGATAACTTAAATCTGCAGTCCGTAAGTTTTCCTCTATCCACCTCTGTTCAAAATCTGCAGTTGCAATTATTTGCGAAATTGTCAACTTTACATGGATTGTGCCTCAGCACAGCGCGGATGAATCCAATGTCTTGAGGAGAATGTACGGCCGTCAGTCACCACGCCGGTGTTGGCATTCGGAATCACAGATTCTACTTTTTGGTAGAATGACAAATTTTATGACAAACATAAAAATTTTCATTTCAATTTTCATAGGCCTGAGACGTACGGTGGCGTATTGCATTCACTTGAAGAAAAAAAAATCTACTCTGTTTTTCTGAATTAACGAGTTCATTTTTCATGAGAAAAATTTTTTTTGCTCTGTTTTTCTGAATTAACGAGTTCATTTTTCATGAGAAAAAATTTTTTTGCTCTGTTTTTCTGAATTAACGAGTTCATTTTTCATGAGAAAAATTTTTTTTTTGCTCTGTTTTTCTGAATTAACGAGTACATTTTTCATGAGAATTTTTTTTGCTCTGTTTTTCTGAATTAATGAGTTAATTTTTCATGAGAAAAAAAAGTTTTTGCTCTGTTTTTCTGAATTAACGAAGTTAATTTTTCATGAGAAATTTTTTTTGCTCTGTTTTTCTGAATTAATGAGTTAATTTTCCATGGAATTTTTTTTTTCTCTGTTTTTCTGAATGAAAAAATGTTCTTATGAAAAAATTAAGTCGTTAATTCAGAAAAACAGAGCAAAAACTTTTTTCTTATGAAAAATTAATTCGTTATTTCAGAAAAACAGAGTAAAAAAATTCTCATGAAAAAATAAGTCGTTAATTCAGAAAAACAGAGCAAAAACTTTTTTCTCATGAAAAATTAAGTCGTTAATTCAGAAAAACAGAGCAAAAACTTTTTTTCTCATGAAAAATTAAGTCGTTAATTCAGAAAAACAGAGCAAAAACTTTTTTTCTAATGAAAAATTAGCAATGCAATACAGCCACCGTAGAGACGAGAGTTCAAGAGAATGACAAATTGTATGACAAACATAAAAATTTTCATTTAAATTTTCATAGGCCTGAGACGAGAGTTCAAGAGATTTCCACGACACATGCGTGAGAATTGCGATCTCCTTCAAATTCTTCAGTTCAGTTCTCCCGCATGCGTCGTGGAAATCTCTTGAACTCTCGTCTCAGGCCTACAAGGAAGAAAAGGAATAGTTGAATAAAGTCATTATTTTTGTTTGTTTGTTCGCACAAAAAGTATTTCTCGTCACTTGATAAACTTATAGTTGAGCCACTGTTGTCAATATTTAAACATTTTCTTAATTGACTTTCTTGGGCCGTCAAGTTTCGAATCCCTTAGGCAGCAGCCTATGTAGCAGTGATCCACCTCTCAAGTTTAATAAAAAATATCTTCATTTGTGTTACAAAGATGAACGAAGGTCTTACGGGTTGGTACAGCATGGGGGTGAGTAATTAATGACTTAATTTTCATTTTTGGGTGAATTAACTTGCGTGACTCAACGTTAAAATGCCAGCTGGGAAGGCAAGCTGATAGTTTTGAACACTGGCTGGTTTTGTACTTGTTCAAACATTTATTTTGGGTCATTTTTCACCCAAAAAAGTTACGGGCTGCATCTTTAACTTGAGAGACTATAATAAAGATGAAAATGATTTAGGATGCCATTAAATCCAAAGTGGCTGTTCTTATCCTAATTTCTATGTAAAATGTAAGATGTATATTTTATTTTTATATAGGCCTACTTTTTCTTGGTTGTGGCATTACTGTATCCTAATGATCTTACTCTTCCTTATTTGTGTTTCCCTTCTCCATGGAAAATAATGGTCTGCCACAAAGACCCTGCACATTATGGGAGGCTCTCAAAGAGGCCTGTGATCCCATTGGGAATAAGGCTGTTTGGCTTCTATCCACATCTTTCATGAGAAAACTCAATTTATTTGCATTGCAAAAATAAACAAGTTTGACAAACAGTCAGTCTCATTCTATGTTATATGTTTCTCAGATACAAGTTTTAAGAGGTGCTTTAACAAATCAACACATGAAAATTAAGTTAAAAAATAACTATACTTGATGATGCATTGTTTAATAATTAATTTGAAACCTTTACTGTTACGCATCTGTTACTCTACAAAATGTAGATCAAAATTCACAAAACAAAAATACTATTAATTTACTAAT
This sequence comes from Hybognathus amarus, assembly GCA_030378365.1. NCBI lineage: Eukaryota > Metazoa > Chordata > Actinopteri > Cypriniformes > Leuciscidae > Hybognathus > Hybognathus amarus. The sequence goes on along the minus strand of JAQIUQ010007366.1, from coordinate 401,627 downwards.
AGCAAATAAATAACCAAATAAATCCAGAATAAGGTAAGATGCATGGTTAAATATTAGGGCGAAATGATTAAAGAAAAAAAAGTTGCAGGCAAAGTTTTGGTGTTTTTAAAAAGATATTTATGTATAAATATAAAGGATTTGCCTGGTTTACCCAGATTACTTTGATTAATGGCTATAAGATTTCTAGGAACCACAAGGAACTGGTTACATAATATTTAAGTTTGACCCCAATAGTAACAGATTGCATCAGTGACGTATTAAGGTTATGAAACATCTATTGTCACAATGGAACAATTACTGGATACATATTGCTGACTTCATATGGACAATATTAAACAAAATCACTCACTTTTAACCTCATCACATTGTGGAAACTTCCTCTCTGAAAGTGTGCCAGTGTTCTTGCAATCAGATAGAATCTTGGCTTAAAAATCATGATAATATTTCCATTCTTTTACATTTTTTGTTTCTCAGATAGACATGAACACAATGCCTTTTATTGTGGTTGTAGTATGGACGTACACAACCATCCTTGAAAAACAACATCTCAATAGTCACGAAATTGAATGTTATTTCAATTCTCTCTTTTTTGTTTCTCAGCTACACATGAACACAATTCGTTTGATTTCTAAAGAGAATAACCCTTGTCTCATGTGGGTCTATACCTGTAGAAACTGCAAATCCCCATGCATCCAGTTCCACACATCCAAATCCATACAAACCAGTCTGTTTATCCTGAATTTTGTGACATCCAAGCTGCAGCCTTTCAACATCAGGATGCTGTTACCTTTCTGAGGTAGTCAGCATCTAATGAAAGGGTCTTACACGTCTTACTCTCATAGCTACCTCAAATTATCCAACTGAATTCCCACCCACACTCTTAATTTTGGGTTTCCTCAAAGAACCTTTAGGCGAAAAGTTCTAAAAATAACCATTTTATTGTGTCAAAAACATTTCAATAATTTGAACATAATCTGAAGATACTTTTTCCGCTATAAAGAACATTTTTTGAAATGATAAGAGTCCATGGATGTTAAAGGTACTTCATGGAACCATATGGAGCCAATAAAGAACCACTATTTTTAAGAGTGCGTCCTTGATACACACACATGAACACCTATCAATTTCATTCAGCCTGTATATTTTTGTTTTATCAATTTTCTCAGGTTTCCTTGACTCCCAGAAGCAGTTGATAGGAAGTGTGTGCCTGCTCAGTGTTTAAATATTTATCCCTTATATGGTCATTTGTGTATTTTGGCGCTACACGTTTGTTTGCGGCCAACAGTATCATGGTCTTGTGGGATACAGAGGCCTGGATCGGAATGTTCCTGTAGCATAATTGTTATGTCATTAAAAACAAGTTAATTTTCTGTATCTCCTTCCATTTCTTTTGGCTTGCTTGTATTACAATGTATTACCATTTCCCCCAATATACTTTAAAATCACTAACTATATAGGCTACTCGTATTGTATTTATATGAGGGTTACTGAGCAGGTGACATTTCTCCAAAGCATCATAGGCTACGTTTACACTGCAGGCTGAAACGACCTAATTCCATTTTTTTTTTGCCCATATGCGACCTGTATCTGATTTTTTCATGACAGTCTGAACGACACCGATCCGATCTTTTCAAATGCGACCCAGGCCACTTGGGTATGTGGTCCAAATCCGATATGTATCCGATCTTTTGAAATGCGACTTCAATCTGAACGGCCATCACATATATCCGACCCACACGTCATTGCACGCACCTGTCCTGTAGCTCGCCAATACACTCCAACTCCAACGCGTTTCTGCACTGTTATGGGCCGCCGCAGACGTGTCTCTTCCCGTGACAGAGTTGATCGGAGGCGCTCACAAACATAATCGAAGAGTGGATCTGGTCAGTCGGAAGTTACTGATGAATTCTGTATCAGTGAAGCCACTCACATCAGTATCCCACCACTCCTGGCTGCGACACCGCACCCACACGTTTCTCTGTTTAATTTTCTTCTTAAAACGAGAAGATTGTAAGTGTGCTGGCTCTGTTGTGAAAATAACTTTAATATTGCTAAACGAGCTCCACTGTAAGACATCCATTTAGCTACTTCCGCAAACAACAAGTGACGTCGTTGACCGTTGATAGCCTACTCTTCTGCGCATGCGGGTCACTTCTGGGTCATTTCACGTTCACACAGGAGATCACAAAAGGTCGCATTTAATTGGAAATGTGAACGCCTTGCAAAAAAAATCGAATTTTTTTTAATGATTTTAAAATCTAATTTTTCAAAAATCGGAATTGAGCATTAAGCCCTGCAGTGTGAACGTAGCCATAAGCTCTAGATCATAGAACCATCATAATCATTGGCCTCTATACGATCAACTTCGCTCACAATACTTTTGAGTTTCACACTATAATCCAGCTCTGAATGGAGATGTTCATTTGTATTAACGAGTGTGAGTGTGTGTGTGGTCAGTCAGTGGACGTCTATACGAACTGCAGCAGTGGGAAGATTGAGCAGATACTGGATCTCTCAAAATTTATATAAATAAAAGCCATTCAACAATAGAGCTTTGCAAACAAGAAGATTTTTGAAACAATAAACCAAAGTGATCAACATATTTTAATAATCATAAATTACGTCTCATTTGAAAGCTTAAACACTTTTAAAATTAACATTGCTTAAACAGTAGCTACTTTAAAAGCTTTAGCAGACTCAATTTTTGTGATTCCAATTTTAAATTTGGAACACAACTTGGTTTATGTAAATAAGGATTTGATTTTCTAGCAATTTTAGAGTTCAAATATTTTTTATAGATATATGTACACTTACCTAAAGGATTAATAGGAACTCCATACTAATACTGTGTTTGACCCCATTTCGCCTTCAGAGCTGCCTTAATTATACGAGGCATTGATTCAACAAGGTGCTGAAAGCATTCTTTATAAATGTTGGCCCATATTGATAGGATAGCATCTTGCAGTTGATGGAGATTTGTGGGATGCACATCCAGAGCACGAAGCTCCCATTCCACCACATCCCAAAGATGCTCTACTGGGTTGAGATCTGGTGACTGTGGGGGCCATTTTAGTACAGTGAACTCATTGTCATGTTCAAGAAACCAATTTGAAATTGCATTATCCTGCTGGAAGTAGCCATCAGAGGATGGGTACATGGTGGCCATAAAGGGATAGATAAGGTCTGAAACAATGCTCAGGTAGGCCGTGACATTTAAACAATGCCCAGTTGGCACTAGGGGGCCTTAAGTGTGCCAAGAACATCCCACCCCAACACCAGTACACCAGCACCACCACCAGCCTGCACAGTGGTAACAAGGCATGATGGATCCATGTTCTCATTCTGTTTATGCCAAATTCTGACTCTACCATCTGAATGACTCAACAGAAATCTAGACTCATCAGAGCCAGGGAACATTTTCCAGTCTTCAACTGTCCAATTTGGGTGAGCTCTGCAAATTGTAGCCTCATTTTCCTATTTGTAGTGGAGATGAGTGGTACCCGGTGGGGTCTTATGTGTTTAGCCCATCCGCCCATAACGAATGCTTTGCTGCATACCTCGGTTGTAACACGTGGTTATTTCAGTCAAAGTTGTTCTTTTATCAGCTTGAATCATCGGCCCATTCACCTCTGACCTCTTGCATCAAAAAGGCATTTTCGCCAAACTGCCGCATGCTGGATGTTTTTTTCCCGTTTCACACTATTTTTTGTAAACCCTAGAAATGGTTGTGTGTGAAAATCTAGATAGCTTAAATCCCATTTCTTTCCCATTCTGACATTCAGTTTGGCTTTCAGGAGATTGTCTTGAACAGGACCACGCCCCTAAATGCACTGAAGCAACTGTCATGAGATTGGTTGATTAGATAATGGTATTAATGAGAAATTGAACAGGTGTTCCTAATTAATCTTTAGGTGGGTGTATATATTGTATGAAAAAATTAAATAAACTTTGTATATTTTTTTTAACTTATATATTTGTTTTATTTTACAGTCAAATGTGGAGCTGGTTTCACTTCAATGTCTTCTTTAAAGAGACCAATCTTAGGTCTGTATTGCAAAGTATTCATGAATTACAACCATTTAAGTTCAGATTTATGCTCATAAAAGAAGGGTGACAGGTGAGGATGGAAATAAGCTGAGAATGATTTGCAAGTAGCACCATTTACGTTTTAATTTGCTTTAGACGAAATGCAATCTTTCATATCTTTTAATGCTACAAAGAAAGACTGGAAAACAAATGCTTGTTACTTTAAATGACTATCCTGAGAACAAACAATCACAGACTCTCTCGAAAACTATACGAATAAAATTTGCTTTATATATTTTGTTAAGAAACACACAGAAACCCCAATGTATCCCAAAAAGGTGACACACAATACAAAATTGAATAACCGTATATATTAGATATACTGTAAATGAGAAAGCTACAGATTAATCTCTGTCTACTGCTAGGTAGACAAGACCAAGTACCAAGGCACTTCTGAACACCAAATACAAACATTATTTCATGTGTTACAGAGATCCAGAGCTTAGAACTCTAACCTCATCTAATGTAGACACAATATATGTTTGTATAAGAAAATAATATTTAGAATTTACAATTCAGTTTTTAAAGAAAAAGGATATCATAGAGAAGGGTTAGTGTTTGGTGGGCCTGAGAAAGATGGCCAAGACATCCACTATACTGGGGCTCTTTCATTTTGGTCTTCCATTTGCATCTTTTAAAATAAAGTGCTTTAAATGAAAGAAACTATACATTTAATACAGCATTTTACTCATTATGATATGTGTTGAGGGTAGCATAGGGGATAGTTGAGGCATTAGATTCCACTAACAATGTTCTAAACAGACACATTTCCGAGAGACATTTGTTGCTGGTACAAATTCGAAAGAAATATTTAAGGCAATAGTTTTTGCAAAACATTTAACTCTCTTTGACTTACATAAACAGTATTTGTATACCAAGCTGAATGAATAAGTTACAAATTATACCATTTATACTATATATAATATTATATTTTGTATATGCTTTAGTTAGTTTAAATTCCTAAAAATAGCAAAGTCTGCAACAGTGAATCTGGTAAATCTGTCCATAAATGTTAAGAATACTTAGCATCTGAAGGCACAAGACAACATTAGAGTCTGAGATATAGCACAGAACGTGGAACACATTCTAAACAAGTAACAATCAGATTTTTCAAATATATATTAAAATATCACATAGATGTTAAAGGAAAATGTACAAATAGGTCTAAATAAAGGCTGATAATACATGCATACAAGACAACAGCATATACAGACAAAGATGGGATGAAAAAGCATTGGGTGAATGGGTCGCTGAAGAAGCTCTGGGTTTACTTGATCTGGTCCAAGGCTCTCAGAAGGTCACTGCCCTGAAGCAAATGCAAGTTTCCCTGTAGAGGCACGTTTACCTCGCAGTCATATCGTGTCAGCTCTGGCAGACAGTACGAGTCAAAGGATGGGCCCAACAGTTGACTTATCATGCCTGTCAAAAAAATGTCGCATAGATAAAGACACAATTGATCCAATTCGGTCTGGTCTGCACAAATCTATTGAATGACTTCCGAAATTTGTAATATATACATAAGGATTTTCAACAACGACCTATTCAATCGATCAAAAGTGACAGTAAAGCGGGTAATGATACAAAGAATTTATTAAGTCTCTTTGGATAAAAGCATCCGCTAAATGATTCAATGCAAACGTAAAATGCTGCTTTTTTTATTTCATACAGAAAAATATTAATCAGCCCAACTGTTTCCAACATTGATAATAAGAAGCAATGTTACTTGCAGCAATTCAGCATATCAGAATGATTTCTAAAGGATCATGTGATGTTGAAAACTGGAGTAATGGCTGCTAAAAATTCAGCTTTGCCATCACAGGAATAAATTACATTTCAGAATATAATAAAATGGAACAAAGCTATTTTGAATCGTAATAATATTTCACAATATTGCTGTTTTACTGTATTTCTCCATCAAGCCTTGGTGAGCAGAACAGACTTTCAAAAACATTGAAAAAATGTACCAACCCCAAACCATTGAACGGTTTGGCGTGAACATTCTCCTAAACATCTCGTGTTGTGTTTTACAGGAGAAAAAAGTCATACGAGTTTGGAATGATGAGGGTACGTAAATAATAAAATGATTTAACAATTATTTCATTTAAATGATCCCTTCAGTGCTGCCAAGATATGAATCATGTTAGAAATATTTAACACTATTGAAGTGTTGGTAATATTTTGTGCTGTAAGGGCTGGTGACTGACCTGAGTGTTTGTGTGAAGGCATCACGTGGTATTGTCTGTTACTGGGAGAGCAGAATGACTCTGTGAAATGTTGTTTGAGATCCTCTGAGGTCCCTTTGACAGATTGACTGCAGCCATGACGAGCAACAAATCCACTTTGCATGCATGGAAATTTTTCTATGAAGGAACAACGAAGTGTGTAAATTTAGGTATAGAAAATTTGAGAAGAGAGAGAGAGAGAGCATGTGTGTGTTGATGTACCTGTGAGAACACTCGTGCTGAGAGACTTTCTGACAGAGAAGGCACAGCTGTCGACGTTCATCGTCTTGATCCTTTTTCGCATTCCATCTGTAGAGTTGTGAGGCAGTACCACCTGCTGAACACGCATGTTAAGTTGATATTCTGTCTTTGGGATCACTATAGTTATATAAACTTCACTCATTTACATTAGTCTATATTGAGATCGGAGAGCTTACCTTTTGGAATATCGGAGAAAGAGCATGACAAACCGAACTCTGACGGCCGCTTCCGCTTGAAGTTGTTGTGGAGAGTTATCTGTCCCATACTCATGTCTTTCTGTACAGGGGCAAAGCTCTCAAATAACCTAAATAGCAAGAAAAAAATAAATTCATCAATGAACATTTTAACCACTACTGTCCACTACTGTTTGGGGTCATTCAAGTTTTTTTTTTTTTTTTTTAAGAAAATAATAGTTTTAATAGTTAATAGTTACATTAAATCAAAGACTTTAGATTTACAAAGACAGTGTACTCATATTACTAATGTGAGACAGCTTTGTCAAATAATAAAAAATCAGCTTTCTCATCACAGAAATAAACTAAATTTAAAAATATATTCAAATTGAAAACAGTCATTTAAATTGTAAGAATATTTCACAATTGCTGTTTTTATGTGTTTTTTTTTAATCAATAAATGTAGCCATGGTGAGCAAAAGAGACTTTCAAAAAACGTTTGAACATTACAGGGCAGGAATGCATTAAACGTCTCTAATTAAATGTTTGTTCTAAAGCAGGGTTTTTTTTAAACTAGGGTCCAGAACTCCACGTATTCTCTGTAGGGCTTTGGAACAATGTTTTAATTGTGGAAATTTTAAAAAGTAAAATTCATTTTAAAAAAGTTGTTTTAATTTAACTCAAAAGTCTCTTTTGTATCTGTTGTATATCTAACAATGCCATTTAAAACAAGAACATTTTCCAGATTATATTTTAAATTCTTGAAATGTTCTTTAAAGGGTTAGTTCACCCAAAAATGAAAATTCTGTCAGTATTTACTCACCCTCATTTTATTCCAACCCCGTAAGACCTTTGTTCATCCTCGGAACACAAATTAAGATATTTTTGATGAAATCTGATAGCTGGATCGCTCCTGCATACTAGTCCATAGGCTTCTTGAGGGATTGAAACTTGCTGGCCTCGAAAAGTTATTAAATACATCGTTAAAACAGTCCAAGTGACTTCAGTGGATCAATCTTAAGTTTATCAAATGACGAGAGCACTTTTTCCTCAAGAAGCCTATGGACTAGTATGCAGGAGCGATCCATTTAAAAAATATCTTAATTTGTGCTCCGAAGATGAACGAAGGTTTTACGGGGTTGGAACAACAGTAAATACTGACAGAATTTTCATTTTTGGGTGAACTATCCCATTAAGTGCTATGAAAATATAAAAGCATTATAATTTTTTTAATTGCAAACAATTTTCTCACAGAGTATATAAATGGGTCTTTATGCATACAAATATATAGCTGCCTTTTTGGCTGCACTTTCATCAAAAAGTTTTAAAACCCCAGCTGTCTGCTTGGCTTGCACTTATTCCTAATCTAGTTAATCATTGATGTCTAGTTCATGTATTGCTAAATAAAATGCATGTGTTGGGGAATGATGAACTCTAGTCACCTTTGCTGTGGCAGTACAGCAGTGAAACTGCCTGGATCTGTTGTGTTTCCGTCATCCATGCCCCTAATATCTGTGCGTTGATATTGTGATGGTGGGTCAGGGGGCCACTGAAGACTCTGTCTACCCTCCTCAGAAGAGAGTGGGACGTTTAGTGCAGTTTGGAAAGGCTGCACATGAGCTGTGTCTGGACACGTTTGAGAACTGCTCTTGTTGTCAAGAGGGAATGAACTCAAGGGCTGGAAGAGGTCAGCTAAACTGCTGAAGCTGTGCTGGAGGGCTTTGCTCAGGCCTGGACTTGAGTCAGACACCGGTTCCTCCAGACAAACGGGGTGCAGCTGGAAGTCCTCATCGTCCATTGGGATATATGGAGCAAGAGTCTCCAAGTCCAGATCGCTTAGGTCCAACTGCACAGTTAGATATCATGTCAACCAAAAATTCATTTAAAACACTTGATGAGAGAAAAAAAAACTTGCAATGCAACAAATTGGTTCAAATCAGTGTTAAGTATGCCAGGAATTGGGGTGAAGGAGCTGATATATCATTATATAATAATAATATTGTCATTAATAATATCATTGCAATTTTAATAACTGTTTACTATTTGAATATATTTTAAAATGGAATTTATTCTGGTAATGGCAAATGCATTTTTAGCAGCCTTTACCTCAGTCTTCTGTGCACCTAGTCAAAAATCATTCTAAAATCACATGGTCAGAAATCATTCTAATATGCTCAAGAAATATTTCTTATTGTTATCAATGTTGAAAACAGTAGTGCTGCTCAATAGGTTTTTAGAATCAGTGACACATTTTTGTCAGGATTCTTTGATGAATAGAAAGTTCAAAAGTTCAATGTTTTTTTATAACGTCATAAAATTCTTTACTGTCACTTTTGACCCATTTAATCTGTCCTTGCTGAATAAAATTATTCATTTATTTTTAAATGAAATATACAGTAGTGTGTATGTGATTAACCAGCAATCGCCATAAAGTAAATATAATATTATTATATGTCTTCAGCACAGGCATTGAAGTGCATGAACAGGTGAACTTGAACTTAGAAGCTAGTCATAATGTGCAACTCGCATTGTTAAAGATTGGTCTGTTACAGTGTTTTGTTTATTTAAGTTATATTTAATTGTAATCAAATAAAGTAAAATTGTCTAGATTAATGAATATGACAAAATATTGCCTAAATTTAAAGGGGTATGTTTGTTATGTATGTTTGGGTATGCGTATATTTTCACTTAAAAAAATGAAAAAAGAATGACACCTTGACTGTCCACCACAGTTGCATCAATCAGCCTGTAGGCTCAATTGTGTGTGGAGGAGTCGGGTTCGCATTGGCAATTCGTAAGTTGAAAAAAAAAAGCCTTATCTAGTGCGGCCAACGGGCGTGCGGACCGAGAACAAGCATGAGACTGGCTGCAGTTTCTCTAACGGCCACTGGTGTCAGTAATGGTAATACATTTCAGAACTTACACAATGCTCCTTTAAAGGATATTTTCATCAAAAGACAAAGAGCTATGGGGGTCGCACACCGGACGAGGAGCGCAGCGCCGTGCCACGTCTAGCACAACTCCAGGTATCGCACACCGGGCGTGCACATTCTAATCGCGCAAGCTCAATTTTGAATCAATTCCTGTTAGAAGAGCTGCACGATGTGTGACTTTTAACTTGATTTATTTATTTATTTGTTTATGTTGATTGAATAATAGCTGATGTTTGAACGTTAATCAAGTAAAAGTGTCTATCACGTTAAGTCTACTATTTTGTTGTAACGTTATCCGTTGTCTAGGCAACTATGTCACAAAATACAATAGTATTTATTTAGCTAGCGTTTAGCTAACCCGAGTGAAAACCGCACAGGGTGAAGCCATTTATATTAACGACGATTTGAGACAAATTAATGTAAATTTATAGCCTGGATGCCAGCCCGAACTCCGCCCACAACATTTTTTGGACGGGAAGTTCGGTCTGAACTGAATCCATTGAGGAGTAATTATGATCGGTTCAGAAATCATCAGGCCAATCAAATTGCCAGGGCGGGCTTTATACGATGATGGACAGGTGATCTGAAGGGACGTAATCATCACGTTATCAAAGAGCGCTAACTGTCTACCCTCAGAGATGACTGCAGCTGGAGAATTGAGATGTATAGATTCCGCTGTCGCGTCTGTTTTGAAATAAATCGACAGCGCATTCATTTTAATAGACAAACAGAAAACTGCAATCAAGGCATTTGTCGATCGGAAAGATGTTTTTGCCGTCCCACATGATTCGGGAAAAGTGTAACTTATCAGCTGGCTCTGACGGCCGCTGAAGAAGATGGGACGTAATGAAAAGCCTTTGGTCGTTGTGGTTTCTCCTTTGGTCGCACTCATGAAGGAGTAAGTAAAAGAAGCAACACTCGTTATTTAACTTCTAAAATAAGTAAATTTAGGCTACGTTGTGCATTTGACAACTGTATGCAAAGTAGCTGCGTTGCTCTGATTGGTTGTAGGTTTACCGACTATACAATTGAGTGCAGAGTTGTTGTTTTTTCTGGTTCGGTTAAGACACGCCTCATAATCAAAGCCAGACGGAGAGGTTTCAGATTCATCTTCCGATAGGAAAATGAGTATGACGAAGTCAAGCTAGTAAATTTAATATAAAACTATGCAAATGGATCTCTGTGGCGCAGCAGGGTTTTGAACAAGGTCCTGAGCCGTAGCTGGGCGCCGCAGACAGATGGTGCACCGCCGGTGTGTGTACACTCATAGAGAATAATGTGTTTGAATTTTAAAGACCTGGCGCTGCACGACGTGGCGTGGCGCTTCTCGTCCAATGTGCGACCCCTTAAGACAGAAACTGTGTAAAAAAAAAAAAGAACCCTGGGGTAGAATCTGGAAGTCATCTCAACTATTACGGATGAAATGCCACTCACCTGGGAGTCTGTGGGATTTGTTGCAACAGATTCAGGAGCAAATAGCTTCTCTGTCAGTTCCACTTTTACATCACTCTCTCCACTGCCACAGTAATCTACTGGACTGCTAGGCTGCAGACAAACACAATAAACCACTTAAACACCAACATGTAAAACAAATCCTAATTATATTTTAAAAGGTCATGTTAGGAGGAAACCAATTTTCCTTGATCTTTTGAGATTTCAACGTACTATGAAAACATACTGTTTAACATTTTAAATTAACTAAATTATTGTTTTTGTAAAGCAATATACCAGTAGGAAAAAAATAAATAATTAAAAAAGGAAGATATGTCCTTGGTGTCACAGACGGGCATGGGACGTACTGTAGAAATACTGCTGCAGCCACTCAAGCAGGGTGTGGTACAGGGCGTGCAATTTCCCGCAGGAGGCGCCTGGGGTACGGTGAAGGTGGAGAGAATGCTTGACAGGTTTCTATCAGGACTGCCATCAGGTGGAGTGTCCACAACCCATGACTGTCCCATCACAGGAAGCTTGGTGGACTTGGCGAAGTAAGTAGGTTCTTCAAACTCTGGCCTTTCTGCAAATGCATTGGACATGACAGTAAAAAGTCAAACAATACCTCTTACATCACTGTTCAACTATAGCTAAAATGAGATGCAGTATGGAAGATCAACTAACAGTGGATAAACACACCTTGAACAACACAATGTGCAAAAGTTTAGTGCCAACTATGATCTGGCTCATTTTCTGTGAGTGTGAGTTACATGAGAATAAATGGTAACATCATTAATTAGTATGTTAAAAACAACCTCAGCCATCACCAAAAACAATTAAAACTTTTGAAAGCATCACTAGGTGGTGATTTCTATTACATGCAGTGGTTTTACTTGTAAAGTCATGCATTGTGATGAAAAGTGAAATTAGTATACCAATTATAGCCCCGTGGTGAAGGTAATAAACACACAAACACTGCCAGCTGTCATTGGTAAACCTTCAAAAACACAGGCGTTGAGCAATTTTTAAATATCATTTACTTTTATTATAAAAAACAAACAAACAAAAACTGTATTTTTAATGATTTTTACACTGTTTATGCTAAAGCCAACGCTAAGCCATAAGATGCTCATGTGCTGTGGAGCAGAAAGAGTCAGCTTTCTTTTATTTTTGTCACATATTGCGTACCCTACAGCAAAGCCAAGCTACAGTGCTACTGAGCTACAGTACAACAACGTCTGCCGCAACTTATGACCTGGGCAGTGTATGTGTGTGGTTGTGATTGTGAGGTAGAGTAAGGAGGGCCAAGGGAAGGAGTAAGAGTTCATGCATGCAGGATGGGAGTAGTTTTGTAATCGGGGGTTGGGGATGTGAAGAGGGTGAAGGTATTGTAGGGGGAATGGTTAAAGTAGTGCCGGGTGGCGCTCTGACCAAAGTCCAGGGCGATGATGGCGTCTCCTGGCATGGGCGCTAACTTAGCTAACTCCTCAGGCTCCTCCTTGAGCTTAGTGAAAAGAATGTCCTGAGCTTCTGAAACGGAGGAAGCTCCACCCTGGCTGAACAGTTCTTCCATGCTACGCATGTGGTAAGGCTTGAAAAGAGCCTCCGTCTGATCCAGGGAGAAGATGAGGGACTGCTCCTCAACAGAACTGAAATACAACAACAGCGTGAGAACAGTACTATAAGTGTCAGGGTCATCATTTGGTATCATCGTTTAATACAGTACCTCAGGACGTAATTGATGCAGATGATGCACTGTGGTTGGGAGTTGCGGTTGTTGTAGATGACGGTTGCCTGGGTCTCCACCCAAACGTAACCCCCATGCTTCGCTAGCATTCTGTACAGGCCACTCACCACTTGGCCCTTATTACAAACTGGTGACGAAAACAGAAAAAGAGGGAATGAAACTGTACATCTAAACTGTTAGATGTAACTAATAATAAATGGATACATGGAAATAGCAAATATTATTAAATAGTTGCATATAGTATGTGTGTTGTGTTTTGAAACACGACTAGTTAATTAAATAAAAATAAAGTGCAAATAAAACGCACACTCATAATCCTCAATAAAATGAAGATATAAAAGGTCATGAAAAGTTTGACATCTCCATTTAGGTCCAATAGCAAGGACATTAACGTACATGCATGCAACTAATATGACTATTGAAAATCCTCAGAATAAGGACTGCAGTAAAACAGCATGACTGCATTAATTTCAATCGTCATATTCAGATCTGGAGTACTACTGTAGATTATTAAAGTATATCTTCTAACCATAATACAAATCTATCTGTGTTTTCTAAGTGTTTTGTAACATAAATGGCAAATGCAGGGATTAACTTTCCTGGTTAGACATTGTTTGGGATAGGCTCAGCATCTTGAAACAATACTTGTTACAGTATTTATTAATATTAGTTCATGTTAATCTCATCATTTACTAATACATTTTAAAGATCAAAAGTTAGACCTATGTTAACATTAGCTAATGCACTGTGAACTAACATGAACATTTTAATTAAAGCTACACTGTGTGATTTTTACCCCATCTAGCGGTGAAAAGGTATATGACCATTCAGTGAATATTAGTTCCTGTTCCTCTCAATTCCGATTTCGTTTTAACTCCTATGGTGGCCAATGTAGTCCAAGATTAACATGGCTTCCAGTTCGACCTCGTCCATGAGTGTCAACTCAAACATAAACGCGAAAGGCGAAGCTTGAATTAACGGGTATGTCCCTCTTTGGCTAATGCACTTTCAAGATGGAGGGGCAACATGGCGACCGACATTAGAACCCCTTACTCGTATGTATTTTCAATGGCATATTAAACACTCGCAAGAATACTTTATTACTTGACTGAAGTAAATATACAATAATGAGCACATATATTTTTGAAAGAACTAAGTGTTTTTTAGCTAAGAATAAACTAAAAGAGTTACACAGTGTAGCTTTAACTAACATTAACAAAGGTTAATAAATGCTGTAAGAATATATTGCTCACTGTTAGTTCATGCTAGTTAATGCTAACAGAGATCTTATTGTAAAGTGTTACTGAATAGTTTTAAAATGTAACACCATGTAATACTTAATACACCTACAGTAATACTGCCTTTGAATAAGGTCCATTACTGCAGATCATGTAAGTGCAGTCATTTTTTTTAAATCAAAAGATCTTACAATTAGGTAATACTTTATCAATGGAAGAGGCCATTGAAGAATACCAGAGCACTGATCTGGATTAAAGACATCAGAGGAACCAGAACAGAGGTGCTGTGCGCTTCAAAGGCTTGTTAGCCGCTAATGCACTAGCTAATCAGGTGGGACATCCTAAAAGAGCAAATCTGAGAGCTTTTTGGTTGTTATAGATGATGTCAAAGGACATATAATGGGATTCAGGCCATCTACTCAGCCTCAATGTGGACACAACAATCAAATCAGTGTCCTCTAAAATATACAAAAAGATAATCACGTTCAAAACCAGATTTGACAGGAGGCATTTGTAAACAGTGGGTACATGGTCTAGGTCGAGTGAAACTGAAAGCTATTGTATGTGAGGGAACTAGTCTCATTGCACCCGTACAATAAAAAAATGTAAATAAATCATGTATGTTATCAATAAAACTTAGCTATGGATTTACACAACTATGAAAGCCCATTTCCATCACATAAGAAAATAAATTATGCTTTGGTAAATCATAGTTATGAGATTAAAAATGCATAATTATAAGATAAAATGTCAGAAAATATAAATATGACCATAAATAAAACCATAAATATGATATTTATCTCAAAATTATGATTTTTCCAAAGCATGTTGTTTCTTCTTGTGAACAAAAATGGGCTTTCATATATAACAATGCACTACAAAATAGTCTTTAAGGGCAGAACTATATCTTCAGGAAGCCAATTTTAAAAGCAAAGTGGCCGTAAACATTAAACGTCAGTCTACGGCATCTGCTAAGCAAATAAATAGTGCAATGCAACAACCATTCAGTTTATAAATATCCCTCAACAATTCCTGGAGCCCGGCGGGACATCTGTTTCCCTCAGTCATCAAGCCCATGGGAACACCACAGGTCTTCAAGGTTTTGAACTCACGTAGTTTACCCATGGACAGAGATGAGAGGTATGGTTCTGTTCCAGACCGTGAGTCATTTCAGGACGTAGTCAAGATTGCTTAAAAGATAGGTAAATTAGCCAAAACGGTATTCACACAATAAGCTACTGCGTTGCTTCTGGTGTGTTTGATCCACAGCAGAAAATGGAGGTAAAGAGAACGGATCAACCGCTTTGTTTGCTTTATGCCATTGTTCAGACTGGCATCTCCAATTCAAATCTGTTTAGCTGTTTCCAGTCTAAACAGAAAAGGACCACACTAAATCTGACTTTTAATGTGCTTGTGTTTCCTGGCTCTGTTTTTGTTGGATGCAGACAGGTACTCACGATTTTGGTGGCTCTTTGTTATGCTTTCAGAATCCAAAGCATGGCAAAACTGCATACATCGAACAGCCAAGAAGTTCCTCTGGTCGGTATCCAATCAAGCTGCTGATTCTGAAACACAAAGAGAAGTCAAGAATAAAACTAATGGAACAGTCAAAAACAAAGTGTAGATTGAATTAAAAGCACTGAAGCCATCATTAACCAAGATTCATGACTGTTGATTACATCTCAAAGCAATCAAACTTGTGCTGCTGGGAGCCAATGTAAACTCTCTGCTTAGCTTAGTGAGAACAAATGATTACAAGCAGGACCCTTGTTTATTGGAGCTATAAATCTCTTGTGAAAAAGAGCCGTACTTGTTCTGTCTGATCATTATCTTTGATGTCTGTTTGCTGGATTAAAAGACAGCACACATGTATCAACACACTGCCTCCAAAAGACAAAGGCCACATCCTCTTCTGTGTTTGAAGCACTGTAGCAAATGCTAGATTGAAAGCAGACGTGGGCTTGTTAATCACAAACGCATTTGTTGCAATGGTCAATATCACATCATTTTTTGGGATGTTGAGTACTCCATACAAACTCATGCAATTGTTATTTTTCTTTGTATTTGAACCTCCAGTTTTCCCTGGACTAGCTTCCTCTCATTTCCTGTTCCAGCATGGGCTTTTAATGAACTCCGTGTGGTCAATAATAAGCTCCATTAAATGGAAGCATGCAAATATCTGACCTCAGCTGTAAACCTTCTTCACTACACAATCACTGCAGTGACCAGGCACTTAGAGAAGCACCTGCCCCATACTGCAATGCCAGGGGACAAATGAACTCCACTGGTTTGTTATGCAAGATTTGTAAGAGAAGTCAATTGTGCCCCTTAGGAGCTTTCAAGAAATGTAGCAAGAAAACAAGAAAAGCTCATAATCACTCTCCCTTACCACACAATGATAACAATGCAGGTAGTAGCACAACATGATTAGGATAAGAGTTCCCAATAGTGACCTTTGAAACACACATATTAGGTCACTAATGCTGCTTGCATGCACTTACATAAAGTGCAAAACGAAAAACAGCTGTTTACCAAATATACAGTGATCGTAGTCCTCAAACCGTATTCACTTTATAGCCCTTATTTCTGTAATTGTGGACAAATGTGGGCACAGAGGACTCAGGTGTGATCATAATTTCTATTTATTATAAATGTTATATCACTGTCTTCGATAAAGTTTTGTCTATCCATTTGTGGTGGTTTTTTTTTATTCTGGGGGTACTTTTGAATTTATTTACTTCAAAAAGTACCATATTTTCTATGTAAATTATGCTTATTTTTATGTTTTTTTTACTGGATTAAAATATAATTTCAATAAGCTAAAACCTAAAAATGAAGTGACTTTGCTGTCACCTGGTGTCTTATTTTGGCTTATTTTAGAATGCTCTAAATTACAGTTTTTCCCATTCATTTTTATGGGTGTCCATTTTTGACCCAAATACAAGATTAAGGAGTTTTTTTTCACCCACTTAACATTGTAGAATTGAGTAAAAAAAAAGTGTGTTCAGGAGGCAAACTTTGGAAAAGTAGCCAAGTCCTGTACCGCTCAGAACAAGGGAAGTTTTTTTTTTAAAAAAATAAATCAAAACTATTTTGCCCATATTTGTCCAGAATACTGTTTTAGGGTTAAATTAAATCTAAATGAGTAGTCCATGTGTGGCGATCCATATGCTACTGTTCTCCTAAACATTCAC
Source organism: Hybognathus amarus (assembly GCA_030378365.1). NCBI lineage: Eukaryota > Metazoa > Chordata > Actinopteri > Cypriniformes > Leuciscidae > Hybognathus > Hybognathus amarus. Next base: position 384,342 of record JAQIUQ010007366.1, on the reverse strand, counting down.
AAAATTACACTACCTTTCAAAGGTTTGAGGTCATTAAGATTATATTTTTGAAAGAAGTCTTTTATGCTCACCAAGGCTGCATTCATTTGATTAAAAATTCAAATACATCCTTGCTGATTAAAAAATAACAACAAAAAAATCAAATAAAACTAACCCCAACATTTGAATAGTAGCATAAGTTTAAGCAGACACACACATAATATTTCATACAGTAAATTCAGTATGACTCATCCTGAACTACATTGATATTTGTCCAATCAAATGCTCTCTAGATTGAGTATGTCCCTCCCTCTAAAACCACCTGCAAATCATGATAAATGGCTGTAAACGAATGTAAAAATGTCTGTGGCTAATAAATGAATGTCTATCAAATAAATAAATAAATAAATAAATATCACAGTCCTTTTGATATATTAAACACAAAAGTCCTGTCTCAATAGGAAATACATCAGACACAATGTATTGTGTTCAGAGCTTCAGATATTTTTTGGCCAACTGTACATGCGCACTCGCATACACAAACACACATACACATACAGTGAACAGTCCCTTGCCTCTCATCGCAGTAGATAAACTTCATGTCCATACTGTGTCTGCTCATGAACGTCTTGCTGTCAAGAGGTGTGTCGACATTAGAGGGGTGTGGGATCGGCGCACACAGCAAAGTGACGCATGTGAGGGGTGGCTCCGAAAACCCACACAGGACTTGAGGGGTCGGCTGCTGCACACTTGCAGATGCCCCGTGCAATGCAGCACCTGAAAGACAGAGCGGTGACACAGTGTTTTACCTAATAGCACATGCATGTGTACGCTTCATGAAGCGTTATGATATGCTTATGCATTCTTACCTTCCAGCTGGCTGATTTAAGGTTCACAGTGCGACCTCTGTTGGTGACCGTACACTTCATCCTCATAAAGAAATCTCTGCCCGTGCTCATGTCTTTGCCTCTTCTGCCATATACAGGTCCTGCCAATTAAACACCTCTTAATCTTTTTTGTATTTATAATTGACCATTGTGCTGGCCATAAAGCTTTTTGTCTAGAAAATTAAGTGGACTTTGCTCTGTTAGTTGGTCGTGGATCCCTGGTGCAAAGTTCAACTGAAGCTGAATCAGCCTGTCGAAACCTTAACTATAGTATATTGAGCACTATGGGCTATTGCATAGGAATTATCTCTAAGTGGCCAATGAAAAGGCAAGAAAATTACATCATTTGCTCAAGAGCTCTAAACAGGTCAGGTGACATGCTTGTGAAAGATTAGAGGAAGAGACAGTGAGAGACAGATAAAATAAGATGAGAAGGAACATTTGCTGTGGGAAAGGCCCACTTACTGTCATTATGAGTGTGTGTCTGCATGCAAGCACACACTGCTTGCATGGTAGCAACAGAAATGGAAATGTACAGAAACTTAGGCCAGAGTTCACAACAAGTTTGGTGCCAACATATGACATGAAAGTATAAAATTCACAAGCTATGTATAGCACTGAAACTATGTATAGTCATCATCGAACATAATTACAGATAGTGAATAATTTGAGCCCTGGCTACAGTACCATCATTATTTTTAAAGCCAAACATGCTTTTATACTTTCAATGAAACTGAAAGTAAAAAATTGAATTCAACAAAATGAACAAACTAAAATTGAGTAAAAAAATGTCCCTCGTTTATGACAATGGATTAGTCCAGCTTGTATTCGTACTGTAAAATCTAATTATTATAATTTTATTTGGCAGTGAAATAATATTATTACAATAGCAAATTGGTTCTTATTTTATTTAATAATATTATTTATTAAGAATAAATAATATTATTATTAAATAATATAAATATCTATTTATTATTTAATAATAATAAAGTATTATTAAAGGGGTGATGAACTGAGAAATAAATTTTTCCTTGAGCTTTTGACTTCTAAGAGGTCATCATATTATAAGAAACTGAAAACGTCATTGTTAGTCCAATAAAAGCTTTTATTGACACCAGGCTCAGCAAACGACTCGTTTTTCAAAGTGGGGAACTATGACGTCAAAGAGGATAAAACACCACCCCGCAGAAAAAAGATCAACGCCTACTTCAAACACGGCCGGTTTAGCCCCGCCCACTGATTAGCGCATTACACGCATAGCTAAATAACATAGGCCTACCTCGTGATGACAAACCGGATCGAGATACTGAGCAATACAGAATATTGTGCAGTGCCTGGTTGTGGAAGAAGACAGTCGCTACATAAGCTTCCTCTGGATTCCAATAGGATAGGGTAAAATATTGTCCGTCTGTTCGCTTCATTTCACTGAGGATTGTTTTGTAAACAAGACTGAATTTGCAGACCAATTAAGATTAAAAAACGGTGCTGTGCCGTCTATATTGGCTCTGACAGGAATGGTGCAACACACGGACTCTGGGTCGAACATGTATGGGCGAATCATTCCGGTTGCCATTTTACAACATTGGGCGATTTCAAAACAATTTCCCCGAAGTGCATCGACGGGTGAGTTGAAACTCATTATAATATGCAAAACTGTTATCCACTCACAGCAGTGGGCGTTTACTTCCAAGTCAAAAAATTTAGCGTTTTTCAGCTAGGCTCAAAACTACTTATTCATTTTGATGTTTTTGAATGCAAAAACCAAGCGAACGTCATAAGTTGACCTCAGACAACAATATAATACAATTTTTTAAAAAAGCCAGTTCATGACCCCTTTAATAAAATAATAATTATATATATATTCCCCAAATGTTTTAGCCATAAATATATAAGTCTTTAAAGAAGAGATTACATCCTGGACAGCAAAAAAAAAAAAGTCAATTTGTCTTCAGATGAACCACCACAGGAATGTACAAAATGTAACATCCTGACTGCGATAAGTGCAATCAGAAACGGACATCTCCATGGCAAATTACACCCAGAGATAAAGAGGACTAAGAGATTCAGAAATTTAACAGTGTATCCTAAAAATGCTCACCTGATTTGACACTGAGATTCTCTCGGATTTCTTCATGATCGCAGGGGTGAGTGAAGTCAAAGATGCTGTGGCCTGTCAGTTCCACCTGATAACATTTTGAGAGGCAAGTAAAATGAAATGTTCAGCCATTATAAATGAAGTAACACAAAGCGTTTACAGGTATTCTCTTTGTAATTATTCTGAAAGAATGAAAGAAATGAGGTGAAACGACTCACCTGCGTAAGGCCCATAAATTTACTGACGTTTTCTGAAAGGAATATCATGTCTCCATCTGATGTTACCACAGCAACAAAGCCTTCCAGAGACTTCAGATATAGACTGTCCAACTGACTGTCATCCTGGTACCGGGTCTGTTGCACTGTGCGGCCTGGGACAAAATACAAGACAACTTAGTATGTGTGTAGTCTGTACAGTGTAAAATTGGGTCTTTTTTTGTAATTTACACTGGGAAATTATCAAAACAAACTCAAGTGACCTTCTCAAATTCAATGTTAAGGCACAATCACACTACTACACAAACATAGACTCACATCCTGTACCATTTTGCATCACAAAAAAAGTAAACATCCCTAATTCAATTAAACAGACTTATACGCCAAATTAAATTCACACAGTAACATGGAATAAAAGCGAGCAATTCAGCTGATCAGCAAAGAGGGGATGTTGAGGTACACAATGCCATGAAAAACATCAACAACTTGAGAAAATAATTCAAGCGAGGCTCCATGCTGTGAGTTTCATGTCTGCTTCCCTGCAGATAAGACCTCCCATGCTCATTCAGATCATGCACTGAGGTCCTGAGCGCTGAGGCTTTGACCCTGCTCAGACATCAGCACTGTGTGTCCGCATTGTGTGTTTAGGTATCAGCAGGTGGTCCATGTCTGCGCTCCCACCTCAAGCCCCGCTGCATTCGTTCTGATGCTATAAATACTTCACCTTTACTTACAGTGCTGAATACTTCTGTCTTACTTCTCTGGCTCTCAGCCAGCCAAACCCAAGAACTCAATATTTTTAGCTTCTGTCCATCTCTATTAGAAGCATTTAGGCCTCTGGTTGTGGTTCTCTGATATATTGCTCTTTCATGTCTCAGGTTACATTTAGGTTTGTTTAAATTCAAAAGTTTGAGGTCAGTAATTTTTTTTTTACTAATAAAAAAATTCAGCAAGGACATATTTAATTGATCAAAAGTGATGGTAGAGACATTCATAAACGTTTTTTTTTTTTGAGCAGCACATCAGCATATTGTAATGATTTCTGAACTGAAGGATCATCTGTAATTATGCTGAAAACTCAGCTTTGCCATTACATGATAAATATCACTTTCAAATATATTAAAATAAGAAAATGGTTATTTTGTACGGTAAATTGCAAAAATATTTCACAATAATACTCTTTCACTGATAATAAATAAATGTAGCATTGGTGAAAAAAGAAACATCTTTCAAAAAAAGAATACATGGGGCATGGGGCAATACATATAATCTGCCTAGTTCAGATCAATTGGTCTCGGAAGAATTTGATTATAAATGTTTGAGCTCATATTCAAATTTGAGAACAATGTGTGATTTCTTTTTGTCTTTAGCTTAAAAATGAGAAAATCTGATTAGCAGGAGACTTGACAAAAGTCTTTTTTTGCTCTTCATTTAAGCACATTGCCTTCTAGGAGACACAATTGAGATGTTTAATTTGTGAATTGTCTTCCCTATAAGAGACAATCCTTTTCTGTTACTATTCTAATACTGTAGAATTGTCCTTTCAGATCTCCCTATTGAAAACTAAGCCGTTTGAAAATGAGACACAAAAGAGAAGCTGGAATTTTGATTACTAGTCTCCATTTGCTCCCAACTTCATCTTACTGCTGTCTAGGAGAACCTGTCCTAGGCTGGACCATTTGCTAATAAGGGTTCAAAGATTCACATCTTCAGAAGGACTTTGCTATTAATTCAGGATATAATATAATGCCCCAATAACTCCTAGAGGTAAGTTAATATAATCAAAACAGCCCTGTCCTAAACGGAACCCTAAGCCCTCACAATATTATTCCTCTAAGTTCACACTTTTTGACATAATGTCACTTTGACTGTCAGGTATAAGTCTGCAAGGGAGCTTGCATGCTCGGGCCAAAGTGTGCATCGAGCACCCTTCTGAAACCTACAATGACAATTGGGACACACATGGTCTTGTGGACTTAACCCATTTAAACCAGATCACACATCTGTGTGTGTTTAGCTTTAAGACTGGATCGCGCATCTGTGTGTAGTCACCATTAAGCCCAGCAAACGCGCCTGCGTCATTTTGATGTTTTTTTATCATGTTTTTATCTGCTATAGAGCCGGAGAAATTAAGATTTTAGTAGGCGTTGACAAATATTTCTGGAAAACCTAAATTTTGGGAAGGGGTTGACTGTGGATGCTTGTTTCCGCCACTGAATAAAAAAAGTATATATATATATAAATAAATAATTGCGACTTTTTATCTCAAAATTGCGTGTTATAAAGTCAGAATTGTGTGATATAAAGTCAGAATTGTGTGATATAAAGTCAGAATTGTGAGATAAAGTCAGAATTGCATGATAAAAAAAGTCGCAATTCTGAGAAAAAGACAGAAGTGCGACTTTTTATCTCACAATTCTGACTTTTTCCTCACAAATGTGAGTTTACATCTCGCAATTCTGACTTTTTAACACATAATTGCGAGTTTATATGTCAAAATTCTGACATATTTTCTCAGAATTGTGAGATATAAACTCGCAAATTGCGAGTTATCAGGCCAATTCTAAGGGGAAAAAAGACTAACTTTTCCCCCCTCAGAATAGTTTAAATCTCGCAATTTCTGACTTTATATCTCGCAATTCTGGCTTTATAACACGCAATTGCAACTTTATATCATGCAATTCTGACTTTATATCTCACAATTCTGACTTTATATCTCGCAATTCTGACTTTATATATCATCGCAGTTGCGACTTTATATATCGCAATTCTGACTTTATATCTCGCAATTCTGACTTTATTTCTCGCAATTCTGACTTTATATCAAGCAATTCTGACTTTATATCTCGCAATTCTGACTTTACATCTCGCAATTCTGACTTTATTTCTCGCAATTCTGACTTTATATCAATCAATTCTGACTTTATGGGCTCTATCTTGCACCCGGCGCAAATTACTTTATACACTGACGCATTTATCATTCCTATTTTGCACTCGCGCAAAGCGGGCTTTTTTCCTCCACAGACGCACGTCGGTAAACTAACAAATGAACATGCGCTTCCTGGGCGGGTTGGCGCAAAAAGGAGGCGTGTGTCGGCGCAAACAATCCCTGGTGCTATTTTGCAGTTCCAGAAAACAATTGCGCCAATGACCAGAAAAAACCTGGTCTAAAGTCAGTGGCGCGTTGCGCATATATTCAGATGCTATTTTAAGCGTGCATGCTTGGCCATAATACAGAGTGTGAACAACGCGGATACACTGTAGATGATCTCTCATCAACACAGATGCATTTTACTTTTTGCAAATGATACATTATTATATGGAAAAATATATAAACATGAGGGAAATCATTGTTGTGTCCATGATGATGGGAAAAACAGGCATAAAGCTTACACATTTACCCAAATTATTATATGCATGTTTAACCCGAAGCTAATTTGGGTGGGTTTGTCCCATCCCCAGTGTCCCTTCTCTTTCTTTTACGGCCCTGACGAGAACATCGATCTCCTCGGCTGTGAACCGATGCTGAAGCACGCCTGGTAAATGCGCCGTTAAAATAGAATTGCGCCACGGAACAAGCGCATCTCGTTCATCATGCTCTTAAAGGGAATGTGATATGACGCTCTTATTGGTTTATTTCTGTTACGCCCAAACCACACCTATGAATAATGAAGCTACTCCAGACCAACCCCTTTTAGATTTGCGCCAGGCGCAAGAGGCATTTATCCCGCCGGGAAAATAGCAACAGCGCCGGGATCCGCCCACAAAGTTAATTGCGCTTTGCGCTTTAACACTTGCATTTCAGATCGTTAAAATAGGGCCCTATATCTCGCAATTGCGACTTTAATATTCGCAATTCTGACTTTATATCTCGCAGTTGCGACTTTATATCGCAATTCTGACTTTATTTCGCAATTCTGACTTTATTTCTCGCAATTCTGACTTTATATCAAGCAATTCTGACTTTATATCTCGCAATTCTGACTTTACATCTCGCAATTCTGACTTTATTTCTCGCAATTCTGACTTTATATCAATCAATTCTGACTTTATATCTCGCAATTGCGACTTTACATCTGGCAATTCTGAGAATTAAAGTCAGAATTGTGAGATAAAAGTCGACAATTACCTTTTTCTTTTTCATTATATGGTGGAAACAAGCTTCCATAGTTTACAGAAAATTACTTAAGCATAAAATAAATAGGCTAATATTATGATTTTATGACAAGTCATTTGTGAGTCCCACACACCTCAAGAATGAACATATCAGTTTATACAGCTTCTAATTTTATAATCTATTGACCTACAATATCAAAAGTCAAAGAATAAAACATAACATCCAGACGGACATACAGCACGTCAAATATCACAGGCAGACCAGCAAGGCGCCAACACAGATTATCGTGGCTAAGAAAAGAGTGTGAGAAGAATTTGTACAGTGTTCATAGAAAACAATACCACTAGCAGCCCCTAATTACTCTACACCTCGCTATCTCTCTCTTTCCCTGTTTCTCCACACACATCAATCTTCCCCCACCCACTTCCACATCACACACCAGATTCCATCTCTTCCCTTTTCATTGTTTAGTCCCCTTTTCTCTCAGAGACATGCACACATACTGTACACATGTATGTGCGTCAGGACTGGAGTCTGGAAACAATGTGCAGTGTTCTTTGTCTGTCTTCCTGTATTTTATATTGTATATATTAAGGAGTACAGGACATATCATAGACCTACTGTACCCACCCCAACTTCACTGACATAACATGTTTACTTAGCTGTCTAAATGAGGACACACCACAGTCCTCTGCTGTGTTTATGAAAAGCTAATTATAATAACTACAAACTAACCTGAACCCATATTTTTAGTATAAAACAACATTATTTTACTTCTAAATATCTAACACAAACACAAGTTTGGACAGGCATGAACTACAGCTCAAACTTTTGGGGTTAACTATTATGTATTAGATGCATTAAATTGATTAAAAGTGACAGACATTTATAATATTAACAAAGATGTTGTTCTTTTGAGAAAAATGTATCACTGTTTTCACAAAAATACTAACCAGCTCAACTGTTTTCAGCATTAATAATGTTTTACAAGTGAAGAGTTCAGATGCAAAGCCTCTAAGTGCCATTTGAAATTTTCTTCTAAAATAATCATTTTTATCAAGCTTGTATATTTAAGTTCAAGTAATTTCACTTTAAATGGCAATGAAGATTACCTATTAATTGTCATTTAAGTGAAATTACTGAACTTAAATATACAAGCTTGATAAAAATGATCATTTTAGAAGAACATTTCAAATGGCACTTAGAGGCTTTTGCATCTGAACTCTTCAAGTCCACACTTACATATAATTAGAGTGGATCAGATTTAATGCGTATTTTGGCGTGCTTTCAGAGGGGAGGGCTCAGAGGTCGTAATATTTCAATATTTAACTGTATTTTTGATCAAATAAATGCAGTCTTAATGAGAAAACTTCTTAACATAAAAAAACATCTTACAGACCCCAAACTTTTGAACAGAAGCTACTGTAAATTTGGAAATAATGTATACAGCCATTTTTTTATAACATGTAAAGCAGCAACCAAGGTGACAACATACAGAAATTCATATTAAACAACTCATTACCTGAGTTGAAGAGTTTGTGTGTGCGCAGAAAGCTGATAGCTAGTCTCATGATGGAGGCCTTGTCCAGGTGAGAGCTGATGCTGTGGGGTAACGGCAGCTGATGGGCCAGCTCATAGAACACCTCAGTCTCTTTACTGCGTCTGCTGCGTGCTGCATACACGGGACTTCTCCTTGCGCCTTTCTGAAGGATGCCTGGAAAAGAGAAGAGGCAGATGAAAACAACATAGCCTATAAGCTGAGCTCCATCAGATACAGTGTGAGGTCAATGTTTTTAAATTGGTGATTAGAGAGATGTACAGTACACTCACATAAATTAATTGTACATTACATAATTTATTGTTCTTAAAACATGTTTTATCTGGACAGTAAAACAATGAACTTTAACTTTGATTGAAGGTTGTCTTTTTGTTGGCAGTCACAATAGAGGAAACTTTGTGGGAAAATAAAAGAAAACATATCTATTGTCTATTAAAAAAATATTAAGCTCTGCTCATGCAGGGGTCACTTCTAAACCAAACAGGTTTTTATTGGTCAACATGGCAAATTCGTGTGCCAAAGTTCACCATACTTGAGCCTGATGCAAAATGATTCCACTCTCATGTCAAATACCAGATTGCACGGATTAACATTGAAATTATTGGATTTTTCCCGTGAAACTTCCCTGTGGAAAGATAAATGTTTATAAAAATGAAAAACTACTTTTAGACCAAACAAAAATTGGAGAATACGTTTCTTAATCTCAGCCTTGGTTGACAAACTGCCAGATTTTGGGACAAGTTTGGGTCTATTTTAATAAAAATAAACTATATTTCAAAATATTTTTTTATCTGGACAGTAAAAGAATGAACTTTAACTTTGAAGATTGTCTTTTTGTTGGCACAGTCACAATAGGGAAACTTCGTGGGAAAAGAGAGAAAACATATCTATTGTCTATTAAAAAAATATTAAGCACTGCTCATGCAGGGGTCACTTTTAAACCAAACAGATTTTTATTGGTCAACATGGCAAATTCGTGTGCCAAAGTTCACCAAACTTGAATTGCAAAATGATTCCGCCCTCATGTCAAATATCAGATTGCACGGATTAACATTGGAAATGATTGGATTTCTCCGTAAAATTTCGTTGTGCAAAGATAAATGTTTACAAAAATGAAAAATTACTTTTAGACCAAACAGAAATTGGAGAAAATGCTTCTAAATCTCAGCCCAGGTTGACAAACTGCCAGATTTTGGGACAAGTTTGGGTCCATTTTAATAAAATAAACTATAATTCAAAATATTTTGTTTTATTTTGAGCATACTTTTTGTGAAATTACCGACATCCTTTTTGAGTCAAAGCAAAAGCATTGCAAAAACCACACCTGTGAGAATCTGTGCACCTGGGTTTATTTTACTCACTTGCAGGGAAAAACTGTCATTACAGGTTAGTTAAATCTTAAATCAATCAATTAAATACAGTACCAGTCAAATCAGGCCGGGTCAGGTCACAAGGCCAGGCTCATGCAGTCTATCTGAGCTTGTTAGTGCATGTTATACAGTATAATCAAGCCAAGTACACTCCAGTTTAAAAGTTTGGGGTTGGTAAGAGTTGCAACTCAAAAAAAAAAGAGTTGCAAATGTGGCAGCTGTGAAGAATTTTTGGAGCATGATAAAGTCTGTATAATTATGTGTTTAAAGTCCCGCAAATCAAAATTGAACCTATTTACTTGGTTAATGCATACTAGTCTTGTGGTGAACAATTAATCCATGCAAGTAAATATATATATAAAAAATGTTTTACCTTGGTAATCTTTAATCAAAATCTGAAAAGTTACTTCCGGTCTGAAATGGTGTCTTTTTCTGATGACGTAGGTTTGACGGCTTGGGTTGGGAAACACTTAACCACTCCCAATGGAAGCACACATCTCACCTAAACACATCTAATTAGCCTCACAAGCTGACTTTATTAGTAGTTCATACTGTTTTAATACTCTGTATTTGGTTTCTTATTTTTAGGAAAAAAACAAACAAACACTTAATTACCATTGTTTATTACTATACCAAATGTCATACACTTCCAATGAAGCTACAAATATAAACAACTACATCATTATGTTGATATCCTATATTTTTACAATAAAACTTAGGACAAACATGTCTTCTAATATCCTCAGTTGTTGCGTATACCAAGCTGCATCGAACACATTTGTAAATTACTTTCCTTGAACCCATTATGCGAGTTCAGTTTAATACCGCGTGCTTTATTTACATGTTGCTGCTGATTGGACTACAGTTCTGACACACCCACCAAACAAGAAAAAACATATCTCAAGCCCTGTTGCACACCGGTGCACGCCGTTTCCAGGAAACATGACGTTACAACCCGGAAACCTTAGCAAAACGTTGCGCACCGTTTTAAACTTGAACATGCCCCAGGTGTCAGTGTCACATGATCTTTCAGAAATCATTCTAATATGCTGATTTGACGCTAAACGTTTTTTTATAAGCCTAATTATCATCAATTCTGAAAACAGTGGTGTTGCTTAATACTCTGTGGAAACCATGATAAAAAAAATCATGATTCTATGAGCATTACGTTTAAAAGAACAGCATTTATTTGAAATAGAAATCTTTAGTAGATTGTAGACTTTGTAAACTTTTGAATGCTAGAGTTGACAAAAAGTACTGCAGCATATACTTTTATAAATTAGTCCGTATAGCATTATGTATAAGCCAAAACGTGAACGTTTATCTTGTCAGGTGAAAGATTTCTGCGGTTTGTGGCTTGCCAGTGTGTGAGCGAGAGTGTGGCATAGAGAAGTGAACTCTCAATGGCCTCTGAGTGCGGTGTGCCACAGTGCACTGTGCCCTCAAAACAAAAACCAAGCCACAGCAATGTTTGTTGGCGAAACACCACAAGTGCTCTCTATATAATAACACACTAACACGGATACCAACACACAGACACGTGGCCTGTACGCAGCACTAAGTTTCAGTGTCTGTGGGAGGCCGATGCCGAGACCAGGATCTAGCGGTGTAATTCCATGAGCTTCCTCCCAGTGTGGGTCCCCTATTCCCTAGCTCAGGTCAGCCCGGCTCTGGGAGTGTTTGTGAAATGTGCACAACACAGTGCGGGGGTGCAGGAATGCAATAATCAGCCCTCTATAATACAGCAGCATATTTGGCAACCACAATCCCCTTTCTGCCCTTTAACTACCCCCATTTTCAGAAAAAAATAAAAAAATATTGTAATTGTTGCTATGGATACTTCTCACAATAAATGGCTGATTGTTTTTACTCAGACGTCAAACCAATGGGACTTAAACCTGAATTTTCTGTCTGCTTTTTCTCTACATGAGGAATGGCAACTTCCATTTCAACCCAAACAGTTCCTGCCGTCTGTCTCCAACCATGTGAGAAACCTCATCGGGTTTTTATTCAGCTCTAAAAATACAGACGCAATGGTTAAATAAAGATACTCATACAGTGTTCATATGTTCAATACAATCAATGCAATCTTTTACAATCTTTTGACCTTTTTATGGAATTACTAGAACAAACCCACTCTCATTTGGTGATCGTTACACCAGACAACAATATAAACTCAAATAGAAACTACAATTTTTTTTTTCCCAGAGAAGTAGTTACACCTATCAATGCCAGAAATGTCACTTGATTCACATTTCATAACTGAATAAATCTATAATAATATAGTGATCAATATCATACAAGCAAGATCAAGTTCAATAAACTAGAAGTTTGTGGTAACTAAGAGACAAGTTGCCAGTTCCCTTGCCTATTTTTGAAAATAGTTAAATGAAGTCAAAACAGAATAAACATCTGCACATCTGCAAGAAGACATCATAGTGAAGAAATCTGTATTTTAATAAAATTGGTTAAAGGAGTAGTTCACTTTAAAAAAAAATACTGATAATTTACTCACCCCATGTCATCCAAGATGTCCATCGTCTTTCTTTCTTCAGTTCGAAAAGAAATTAAGGTTTTTGATGAAGACATTCCAGGATTTTCTCCATATAATGCACTTCACTGGGAACCAAACGGTTCAAGGTCAAAATGAGAGTTTCAGTGCAGCTTCAAAAGGGCTTTAAATGACACCAGATGATGAATAAGGGTCTTATCTAGCGAGACGATTGGTCATTTCAAAAATAAATAAACAAATGTTTAAGTTTTATAAGCACAAATGCTCGACCTTGCTTTGTTCTGTGATGTGCGCTCATGACTCTCCTGTTCGAACTCGTTCATACAAAATGAACGGAATCTTTTTTCGAGTCATTTGCTTAATTCAATAGAACGAAATGAGTGAAATGACTCGAAAAAAGATTTGTTCATTTTGATGAACGAGTTCAAACAGAACACAAACAAGGCGAGAATTTGTGTTTATAAAACTTAACTTTTTTTATTTATTTTTTAAATGGCCGATCATTTCACTAGATAAGACCCTTATTCATCGTCTGGTGTCGTTTAAAGCCCTTTGAAGCCACACTGAAACTCTCATTTGGACCTTGAACCGTTTGGTGCCCGATGAAGTCCATTATATGGAGAAAATCCTGGAATTAATTTCTTTTCAGCTGAAGAAAGAAAGACATGGACATTTTGGATGACATGGGAGTGAGTAAATTATCAGCAAAGTTTTTTAAAGTGAATTACTCCTTTAAGTAAACGATTCAATGACTCACTCATAAAGACAGCAGTCACAAGCTAGCCAATTTGCTTTATTCCTGAATAAATCAGTCTGAATGAATAACTCACTGACAAAGACTGTCACTTGTCGCCACCTTTACTGGCATATAGATGTAACAAAACGATAACAAAAACATATCTGATTATCCAGTAGTTTTGTTTGAAACCATATAGAAACATTTCTCTCACAGCCAGCTGAAATCAGTAACCATCACCTAGTGTGTGAACTCTGAGTCCTAATTTATTTTTTTTAGTAAAACAATCCACACCCCTTGGATGGGAGTTGAGTGTAAGGCTTATCTCTCTGCTGAGATGTAGTTATTACAAACCCTTTGGCCTCATTCAGACTGGATTCAATCTCTCCAATGAAGGGGAGTTGTGTCCTCTGCCCTCTACAAGGCTACTGAGTTCTGTTCCCACATAGTCCAGCTGCTGACCTCAACCCCCAGTTACGATGCAAATGCTTTCGACATTAGCTGGCTAAATAACTTCCGTATTAGAGATGCGCAACAGGTCAAGGTATAGCCTGAAGACAGAGGCCTGCTGGCTGTTTTCACGTCTTTGTCCCCTCTTTTGCAATCTTTTCAGCTTTGTAGAATCACTAGAACAAAATAACAAGACCGACAGCTATGTAGCCCCTCCCGTCAGTTCTCAACATGCACTGTTCTTTACATTCAAGCGTCAATCAGCCTCTCAACAGGTAGCTTTTCAGCAAATGATCTTAAGAGCTGTCGTGATTCCTAATGACCTAGCAAACACAATGGCAAGATAGCTGTAACTATCCCTATTGCCTCGGGCGTCATCACGCACAACCACAACAAAACCTGTCAAAGGGAGCAGATCATGTGATTAGCAGGCCGATGTGAACCCATTCCTGCCTTTATCTCTCTCGGCATATCCCCTCACAACTAGATTAGGCCAGAGTTCACAGAAAGCCAAAAGCCAGACTGTACAGAGCAGCCATTCACTACAGATAATCCTATTTCCCCAAACCTCAAAGAGATGGTCAACCTTTAGCTTCCCAGCTAATAAACCAATGAAAGAATCAGTGTTAAACACAATATGATAACTGAACCCATGGGTGTCCGAATAATCCTATTGCGTATGCATTATATTGGAAATTGCTTCTGTGCTGCCAAGCTTTGATGTATGACATTAAGCACAGTTAAATGATTACATTACCCCACTGGCACCAATTACAAAACAGTAAATCACAGTGCTAATGAAAACTCGTAGAGCAAGTTAAACAAACCAGATAAGAAGAATCGGATAAAGGGATGGAAGCAACCAGAGCAGGGACACATTGTGGCCTGTTTGCGCTATCCATGTATTAAAGAGAGGTGAGCCCTGATCTGATAATCTCAGTTTCAATTGGAACATTAACTTCCTGTTAACAAGCCAGCAAGAAACACAGAGGAACATATAACCATCTTGCAATACCACCAAGTCACAATTTACACCGAGGAACAAATCCATATTTTTCACAACTTATGGATGTTCTTATATTGGTTTGTATCTTGGAGGATAAAGACATTTGAGTGACCGGAGGACGGGACAGTGAAAGAGAGGGCTCGGGATCATAGTAGAATGTTGAAATGGGATTTAATTAGGTCATGTGAATTTGATCCCAAATGTATTTTTGGAAAACAGCAATAAATAAAGGTATTATTTATTGCTAAATATGTATTAGTGTAATAGTTAAGATCAAGCTGACAAAGATATTATCAGAAGTAGTTGGTGAATTACAGACTAAAAAGACAAAACACTTTTTCATTATGTTTGCACTACTTCATTGACCTTTTTCTTTTAAAATATAGCATGATTGCTTTTTCAATAGCCTAAATTGCAAAAGAACAAAAACAACAAATATTTTTAAAACGGTTAACAATTATGTTACTCGGGTTAGAGAAAATATCACAATAAATTATGAAATAAATCTGAATATTAAAAAAATATATATTGTAAAATTTTGTTTAGTTGCTGCCTTATTTTTTAAGTTCAGTGCAATCTTTTGACCACGTTGAATTTAATTACTAAATAGGAATATTTAGCTCTACAAATTCATGAAACGAGTAGAAATTATAGAAAAGACGATGGATGAAAACAAAGAAATGTAGCTACGCTCAATTATAAAATATTTTTCAGATGATATTAGAATTCAACAAGTTGTTATTAATAATTAGTTATTGTTATTCACAGTCTGGTAGTCTCTGAAGGTCATTTTTTATTAAACTGATTTGTTTTATAGGCTATAATGAATGTATTTTGAACATGTCCAATCATGATTAAAACATCATTATTTGTATCTAATCTTTTTAACCCGCAGGCATATTGAGTTGTTTGCCATTCGTTGTTATTTCTTTGTCGAAATGCAACTCTGGTGATGACATTTTAATAACTTTTCAATCCATTTAACAAGAGCGAGACAAACATAGGTTCCGCGTTGGACCTCTCAATATCAAAGTCTTGAGAAACTAGAATTGAGGGGAAGATTATGTCACAAATGTAACTTTGGGGGTAGAAATAGCAGTTCAAATAGGCTAGAACACTTGTAAGATTATGAATCATTTAATTCAATTGCTTTAGATTTGTTAAAACAGCGCGTTTTGTTTCGCTGTGGTGCCAGTTGCATTGCAAATCTCAGATGAGAATCCAAATTAAGGTAAACAACAAAAGTAAACTCATAACTGATCATGCAGTAATACAATTATTTCTTGCGACTTACCTTTTTCTTTCTCTCTCAGCTGTCATGATGCCCCAATGCTGAAGACAACCTTGTCCTGCGTACTAGGCTATTAATTCCCTTAACTTTTCCTAAAGAAGAAAAACGCGTATTATTCTCACAAATGCCTTTATTTTGTTATTTCACCTTCGTAATGTCCATTCTCATGACATTCCCCTAATGACCGGAGCAGTTAGTGCAGTCTCAGAACACTGCCGAGGATCGCACTAGCTCTCCAGTGACACTGACTGACCGGACGCTGGTAAAGAGCTCGTGAGCGCCACTCCTGTGCTGCGCGTGCTATCAGCAGTATCGCGCGAACTGATTGGTGTGCACCATCTCGCGGCTCGCGCGCGATCCCGAGACTGGCTCCCCAGCCACACGTCATGCGCGCTCCTCGAGTTCTGTGCGCATTTGGCCGTGAAAAAGTTCAGTTTCAGAGTAGCGTATTAATAAAAAAAGCCAATCCCATCCAAAATGAGCGAAAGTTCACCAGGGCTAAACGTGGATAACAAGTAAACATGACCGTCGACAATGGAAAAATAATGTAGAGTGTCCTTTTCAGGAGTAGGAATACATTGGATCAAATTTGACTTTAGTACAACTCTCTCCTGGAGCCATTCCCTTTTAATAAAACAGATTAGAGGCTAGATGTAAACAAGCATGTAATCGATCCACTTTAACCCCGTTATGACCACGTAGGAACCACGCAGTTGATGGAAAACAGCAATTGTAACTGTCATAGACGGGTCAATATCACCATAGAGTGCCTTTCAGCCCTCACAACACTCACAAATTTACCATTCACTTTATGTCATAATAGTAGACACTCAAATACTATAATAAATATATTATCTGAGCTCCCACAATTATTTTAGTTAAATTTTGGACCATTTTTTTTGAGCATAAAGCATAGATATGTCCACCCTGTCATGGACATATAAATGACTGTTAAATATGTTTTCATTGCATTATTAAGATACAAATTGCATGTAATTGCCCCCACACCGAGCACAATGGATTATATAGGTATGATTAAATTATTATTTTAAATATTATTTAAAAATACCAAGATGACAGGGTGGACAAGCCCACGACAGGGTGGACAAGCACACGACGGTGTGGACACATAAAGCAAAACACAAAAAGCATGACAAAATATGAAACAATGCTCAGGTAGGCCGTGGCATTTAAACGATGCCCAATTGGCACTAAGGGGCCGAGGTGTGCCAAGAAAACTTTTCCACACCATTACAACACCACCACCAGCCTGCACTGTGGTAACAAGGCATGATGGATTTACAGTGGCCGACAGGGTGGACATTTTGAGCTTCAATTAGCATATTAGCTTACAACAAACTGGTACTAGGTAAATATTTAGTCTGGTTGTTGAAGATAGATACAGATACAACATACATCCTCTTATACAAAACTATAGAAAATCTTGAAAATGTATCTAAAGAGCCAAATAATGCTACTGCTATGGATAAAAAAACTTAGCCTTATATAACACACCCTTTCATAGTCATTTGTATGTTAAGTTATAATGGAAAATCAGTTATTTATGTTCAGGACACCAAAAGGCACCCTACAGTGATCACAGCCCATAGAACCATTTTGAGCTCCCCCAAAGAACCTTTCAGTTGAACATTGAAAGAAATGTTGCATGAAGAACCCTTTAATAATAATCTTAAGAAACATGGAACCATCAATGCTAATTAAGAGCCTTTATGTTTATCAAAATGGTTTAATTTTAAGAGCAGAACGGTTCAGAGAAAGCCACATATTTTAAAAAGTTTGCATCTCTAAGCTTGCCAGGTGTTATCTTTAAGTGACTGTTGAGCTGCTATTGCAATAATGCACACATATGCATGTTGGTTTCACCATATTAGCGAGGGAACAACTCATTGACTGTTTTTGGCGAGAACTGTTGATGTTGAACTCAAAACCCTCTGAGAAACCTGTTGGTTTCAGCAGATTTAAAGCAACACATGACTTGGCTGATTTGTAAATCATTCAACAACAAAAAATAACAAATAATAATAAAACACTTTAATTAAGTGTCCGTACAAGTCAGTTTTTAATGTTTCACTATATTTGAGAGGACATTACAGTTTTAGATTTACAAGTAATCTCTATTTACATATTTTACTTTTGCAATTTGATGTTCTGTTTCCTCTGTATGGGTGTGTGTGCATAATACTCTTTCCACATATTACAGCAAAACACATTTTTTTTATACATCTCAGGGTTTAATAGGTTAAACATTCACATCCTTTAGATGACAGTACATTTGGCACATAGTAAAATGCTTACAATGAGATAACGCTAGTGTATCCAGAAAAGAAATACCTCTGTGCACATGAAGCCTCACCATACAGAAACTAAAGTCCAATACCAGATGCATGTAATACAGAACTATCATACATATGAAACATTTATGTATTTTAATACTGTATGCGCAAATATTCAATACTCAGCCAGAGAAATCTTTGCACTTATTTTAAGAGGTAATTCTTAGTTTATTTATTGTTTTGACTTTGAAGACAGACCATGGACGCATCCTACACATCAAGTTAATTCCTTTACACTTAAAAAGGAAACAAAGGGAGAAAAAAAGCTGAACGAGACATTTGGCATGATACAGTGAAGGGCGACAGACAGGAAGTGCCTGCGAGAGAAAAGGCTTCAAAGACAATCGGCAACATTGACCTAGCTACCATAATCAACCCACAGACGTGGTTAAAAAAAGCAATGGAACATATCGAAACAAAAGAAACTGCAAACGGAAATAAACATTTAAAATCAGCAACCACTTTTAAAAGAACAATAAAACGCATCTTCAGATCGCCATTGCATTGCTAAAGTAAAAGTCATCACATTCCAGAAGGTTTTAATTAGTACGCCTGAAATGTACCCTTTTCGTTTAGTTCACCTCTACTTTAGAGCCTTTCACATTGCACAAGTAAATGATTCAAATACAGGGGGTTCACAAAATTTTAAAACGAGACTGAATAGTTTGAAAGATCTACGGAGGTGTGTAACGAGGCTTCATCGCCTGAAATAAAGTAACACAAAAAAGACGATTGAATTGTTGACACAAAAAGGAAGCGTAGCTACATGTAAATTGAATAAATTAAGAGCGCACACATTTTCCACTACATTCCACAGCTTATGTAATTCAGAAAACTATGTACACGAGAATGGCAGAGAGTAGCATGAGAGAGAGAAAGCCTTTGGTGAAGCTCTAACCTATAAAATATATCACAGCAGAGAAAAAAAGACAACAGAAAAATTCAAAAAGAACTGGGGGGAAATCTGTTCCGGGTATTGCACATAGATATCAAAAACAAGTTTGCTTTCCATGAACTGATGCTACTCAATAACGACACAATTTGCAAGACCATGCAAACGATTGCCTATTCTAAGAAGCTTTCACAGGCTTTTGGAGCGAATACTATGTACACGTTACGTTCTGTACAAAACGTCTGTCTTCCCACAACTATACCATCTTATGCATAGTGGTGGGAAATGGCACACACACACACACAGACACGCACACCACAGTCTTTACAAATGAAAAGAAATTGCAAAACAACATGAAAACACCTGTAGAGCTTCAGGCTAGCAAAGGCCTCGCTCTCATTCATGCAAACACATGCACACGGACACATACATGTCATGCACACACCTACTCAGGCCGACACTTCGTAACACAACCCATATACAGCAGGTCATCATTCCTAATGAACCTTGAAAACACTGTGAAGGAATATATATATACTACAAATGTCTTTGTATATTTTATAAAATTGCTCCCAAATTGTCACCTGAATACACAAAAAGGCATTTGACTGCACAGCACAGAATGTCTCAATGTCACGAATGCAGGCTAATCTTCCTCAAGGTTCCATCAGGGGGGTTACCAAAACCCAACCAGTGTCCGAAATGGTAGTACAATCATTGGTATGGTCAATTTTGGTTTAAGGTAGTGCGTTCCAACCCTTTCTTCTTGGGCTCTGGAGAACATTCGTTTTCTGATTGGTTGTCAGACTCGTTGAGGCCTGGGATGAGATCCATATGCAGTGCTTTTTTCTTTTTTGGAGATATAGAGAATAACGAAAGAGCAAAAACAGCAGTAAAGGGGAAGTGAACCACAGGGACTGGCCGTTCTGCTCTGATCTGGTATGAGCCCCATCTTCTGTGGATTGTGTGTTCATGTATTGCGATGCGATGTGGGTTTTTGAGTGTTTGTGGGTGTGTTTAACTTCTATTTAAGCTAATAGATGTCAAGTTGGGCTTTAAGACAAAGCTTCCTCTCCAAAGTAAGAGAAGCCTTTGAATTCATCCTGGTTGATTTGTTTGATGATTGCATCGTCAACTGGCGTGAGTACTGGGTCCTCGCGAGTGAAGTCCTGGTCGAAGTTATTCACATCGCGCTTGGTTTTCTATAGCAAAAGAGACATAGATAGAACTTAAAAGGCATTGCTCACTAAGTTTTTTTAATTCTGTCGTCATTTACTCATCCTCGTCGTTCAAAACCCATAAGACTTATGTCATCTTCGAAACATACATTAAGCAGATCAAATACTGTAAACAAAAGCTCAACCGCAATTGGATTAAACCATCCAAGCATCATTAAACCAAGCATCAAATGGACCAAAATCTCTCAGATTTTATAAAGAATATAAATTTTTTTTTCAAAGTTCATCTAAACAAAAGTCTTTTGGATTTTGAATGATATTAGTATATGATGACAGAGGTTTTTGAGCAAACTAACCCTTGTTATTATAATAATACAAAAAAAGGGTTTACTGGTTCTACGTCAGAATTGACCAGCCCCTGCGTCATCATCACACACATGCGACGTGATGCTCACTTGAACAGCATCAGCCAATAATGAGCCAGCGTTCTGATGTAAACGCTGCGTTTAAGAATGATGAAGAAAAGAAGAAATTGTTGAAAAAAGTCGTTTTTTAATGCACAAAAAGTATTCTCATCGCTTCATAACATTAAGGTTGAACCACTTTAGTCTCATGGACTATTTTAACAATGTATTTACTAGCTTTATGCGTGGCCTTAAAAGTTGCAATAATGTTGCTGCCTTATAGGTGGTTCAGAAATCTTCATTTGTGTTCCAAAGATGAACAAAGGTCCAACAGGTTTGGAACAACATAATGGCGAGTAATTAATGACAGAAATGTCATTTGTGGGCGAACTAACTCTTTAAGGATCGTATTTTGACCAAGATGATGTTCTAAAAAACTTTGTCTAGACTTTCTGTTAAAAGCAACAGGTGTGTATGTAAATGTAGAGAGTTGCTGGTAAGCCATAGTGGTGACAGAAAACCGGCTGAAAGTTAATCAGAGGGCAAGAGAGCAAGTGGCGGGCAAGTAAACTCTCAACCTTTCTGTGACCTTTCGATCTGAAGCACCCACTTGTGTACATATACACATACACACAACACCATCAGCCCTTC
This sequence comes from Hybognathus amarus, assembly GCA_030378365.1. Lineage (NCBI taxonomy): Eukaryota > Metazoa > Chordata > Actinopteri > Cypriniformes > Leuciscidae > Hybognathus > Hybognathus amarus. Next base: position 362,647 of record JAQIUQ010007366.1, on the reverse strand, counting down.
CCCCCGCCATGGGAAAGCAGAAGTCGAGAAGTGCCGTTGCGGCATCCGACTTTCAGTCTAGACCACAGACAGTAAAGACAGAGGAACACGAGAGATAAAGTCAATGTGCACATGCCGTATCGGAGCATTTAGCAGAAATAAAGGCGTGTTGTGATGCTGTGTCGTTAAAAGCATTTTGTGATTTATAAATTTAACATAAATTAAGTAGGTAATGCATTGAGTGCATTACATTCAAGGTATATAAAGTACAGTGCATTTCTATCAGTCCTTGCCTTCCCTGAGAATTCGAACCCACAAGCTTGCTATTGCAAGGATCATGCTCTATAGAAATGGGTGAGCTTACAGGATTGAGTTCAGTGTATGAGAAAGCATGTATGCTTACAATACGAGGTTTAAAGGGGGGTTTGACCCTCCTCTGCTCCAGCAGGACCCAATCGATCTCTCTGAAGAAGGGATGGACTTTGATGGCTTCCTCCAGCCCCTGGGTCACCACACAGCCCAGGCGCTTACCTGGGTTCTTTGTCATGAACTGAGGAAAGGAAATACATGTCATTTTACATAATTCACAATGAGTAGTAAATATGAACAGTGTGTGTAAGGAGCTATAAAGCAATTTTTGTCACAATTGTCTTTCTAACAGCAAAGATGTAAAAATAAAAAAAAAATGGAAACCACAACCTTAAAGCAAAACACCAACAAGTAACGCTTTATAATAAGGTGCAAATAACATTTCAGAATTTCACCATATTTTACCCAAAACATTTTTTTTACTAATATTTATAATTTTTTTAAATAATATTTATTAATTTAACAAAACATTTTTAAACATACTAATACATTTTAACAGTATATCATATTTAACTACCACATTTGAACAATATATATTACTGTATTAAAATAAAAATAAACACATACAAAAAAATATAAAATATTTAATCAAATTATTATATATATATATATATATATATATATATATATATATATATATATATATGAGAGAGAGAGAGAGAGAGAGAATTTAAAATGGTAAATAATTGTTATTAATTATGTTATATAATAATGTGTAAAATAAAGTGTATAAGGAACATAAACTGTGAGCAACAGTACTAGGCCTATATATATATATATATATATATATATATATATATATATATATATATATATATATATATATAGGCCTAGTATATATATATATATATATATATATATGGTAAATGGTAAAATGGTAAATGGACTGCATTTATATAGCGCTTTCATAGATCTAATGGCCACCAAAGCGCTATCCATTTTTTTTGCCTCACATTCACCCACTCATACACTCATTCAAACACCGACGGTGGTGTCAGCCAGACAAGGTGCCATCCAGCTCGTTGGGAGCAGCTGGGGTAATGTGTCTTGCTCATGGACACCTCGACACTTGGGGCCCTGATTTTAACGATCTGAAACGAAAGTATCAAGCGCAATGCGCACGTAACGGGTCTTTGGCGGGTCTTGGGCAATGTTGCCATTTAACCGGTGGGATAAATGATTCTTGCGCTAACGCAAATCTAAAAGGGGTTGGTCTGAAGTAGCTTCATTATTCATAGGTGTGGTTTGGGTGTAACAGGAAACAAACCAATAAGAGGGTCATATCATATTCCCTTTAAGAGCATGATAAACGAGGTACACTTGTTCCATGGCGCAATACTGAATGGAATGTTTGCACCGCAAGTTCATTCCCTATTTTCTCGGCATGCGTCTGTGGAGGGAAAAGCACGCTTTGCGCTGGTGCAAAATAGGAATGATAAATGCGTCGTTGTATGAAGTAATTTGCGCCGGGTGCAAGATAGGGCCCTTGGTCAGGTGGAACCATGGATTGAACCACCAACCTTCCCGTTTGTAGATAATCTACATGAACCACTGAGCCACTGCCGCCCTGATATACACAAAAAATGTTGGTTGTTAACTTGTTTATTGTCAGTTCATGATACCTATGTATCAACCTTATTATAAAGCGTTACTCAAAAACCTAGCCAATCAGAAACCCTCTTTGGCTGTCAATCATTTGCATGTTTGCTGACATCAAGTTGGAGGACATGTCTTTGCTGAGAGGCCATGCAGTTAGGCTTTGAATGTTCTAAATCAGTCTGGTGGAAATTAGTAAAGCGGCCAAAACAGCTTACACCACCTTTCAAGTTATGTTTCAAAACAACAGAAAATGATTGCCTGTCTTTTCTGACAATTCATGAATTTTTAGTGCACAAACATTAGACTCATGGAAAGAAACCACTTAATATCCTGTCAAAGATTTTACATGCCACAAAATTAGTGTATTTGTAAGTCAGAGGTAAATGTACCGGAACAGAGGGATGAATGAGGAACAAAAGGGATTGAAATGAACAGAGGAAGGTTGGAGAGGTCTGAGGGAAATTGCAGCCAGGTGCATGATCATATAGTGGAGCTCAATGCACTGCAGGAAGAGAAAAGATTCTGAACAGATGTTGAAAAATAAATGATAAATGGGCCAACCACAAACCACATACACAAACAAACGAAAGGATTTCAAGAAATTATCCGCTTACAGATTTCAGAATGCTGACGGCTTCTTTACTGAGCCACACAGGGTAAAGCACATCATCATGGAGGATGGACTCAAAAAGGTCGTCCTCATTGTCAGCTTCAAACGGAGGCTGACCGGCCATCATTTCATACATGAGGACACCCAGAGCCCACCAATCTACCGATGGGCCGTACTCCAACTCCTGGAGGATCTGAACAACAAGAATGCAAGAATGAGGTTAAAAATAATATATCAAACACCTCAGCTGCTGGTTTTGTCTATTATGATTTGTAGTTTTACCTCAGGTGCGATGTAGTCAGGGGTCCCGCAGAAAGTGGTGGTAGTGACCCCGTTCAGAATGCCCTCTTTGCACATGCCAAAGTCAGCCAGTTTACAGTGGCCTTCAGCGTCCAAAAGAATGTTGTCCAGCTTCAGATCTCTGGAGTGATAAAGGAGGGAAAAAACAAAACAAACTATTAGACCATATTTCACATTTTTGTATGCTTTGTTTAAACTTTTTATAAATTGCCAGGCTGTTTAAAGGGGTGGTGTGAAGGGGTCGACACACCTTTTAGACAGTAAGCTGATAACTGATCTATGGGACCTTGAGGGCCTGACCTTTCTTTACAACAAAAACATACGGCACTGGGCCGCATTTATTGCTCAAGCTGCTCTATGGTCCATTCCTGAGATGGCTGATTATATGTCTAGGTGTAGGGAGTGTTCAGGGCAGAACATTTGAGTAGGTAAATATGACAGCAGCCTCAGGTGAACTGTTAAAAGCGGTCCCTTAACAACATGCACATTAACATTCTGAGCCTTTACACATACACACGCACACATACACTGTTGTACAATAAAACCAAAAGGGGGATGCTGGGGAGAAAAATGTTTTCAGACTGGTTCCTCCAAAATACCCCAAAGTGAGTGTATTTAGGCCTCGTCCACACTACTGCGTTTTTGTTTAAAGACGGAGACCTTTTGCTACGTTTGCACCTCCCATCCAGACTGAAACGGAAAAAACGAAGAGCTAAAACGGAGAGGTTTAGAAACGCTGCAGCTCCGTTTCGCGTTTTGAATCTCCAGAGGGCGTTTTAGTGAAGACGGGACAAAACGGAGGACTTTAGAAAGAATGACGCAGAGGATCACGCTCGGTCAGTCATGACGTGTCCTTCCCTGATTCGTCAGCCACTGTTTACACCCGCACGCGCATGCCCAGTGTTGGTGAATGGTCACGTGATTGCACGTTTTCAGTCGTTTTAATGTGGACGGAGATCAACTTTAATACGCAGATAAAACGCTGGTGTGGACGGAGATCGTATTCGTTTTAATTCTCTGTTTTTAAACGAAAATGCAGAAGTGTAGACGGGGCCTTAGTCCATGAGCCAGGGACCCAAATTTGGTCAATCAACCTGTTTCTTTATTGACTTTTACAACTAACTGGTCTCCATCCTATTTGTTCATTGTATTCACTCTATTCTATTTTGAAGACTTGTGCTGGCTGTCTACTTAATAGTAAGGGTATATTATACATTTTCAGAGTGTCTTGAGCATTAAAGTTGTTGAGTTTTGTGTCCCTGCTGTTCTTTCATGTCACAGGGATAAAAGAAAGCATACAGTTTAGGTGGAAATTGTTTAAAAAAATGGTGTTATTTCTTAAAGAAGTCATGTGACCTCGGTGTTTGTCAGATAGATTCAGTACTGGGCTTAAATGAAAGCCTAAATGAAAAGAAAAAAGCCTTTCCAACGATACCAAGCACCATATTATAGAATATTGACAATATCCCTAGCATGAGCCTAAACCAGATATACACCAGATTTCAAAAACAGAATTTATTTTGGGGGGTTGGTAACTTTTTGTACAAACTCTCGTCTCAGGCCTACAAGGATGAAAAGGAATAGTCGAATAAAGCTCGTTATTTTTGTTTGTCTTTTCGCACAAAATATATTCTTGTCACTTGATAAACTTATACTTGAGCCACTGTAGTCGCATGGAATATTTAAACATTTTCTTCAATGACTTTCTAGGTCGTCAAGTTTTGATTCCTTAGGCAGCCTACTGTATGTAGCAGTGATCCACCTCTCAAATGTAATAAAAAATATCTTAATTTGTGTTCCGAAGATGAACGAAGGAATCTTTTTTTGGGAAAGGTCGGAAAGGTCCCTTCACGCGCAAATCATTCTCATATTTACTCGTATTTTTACGAATGTTTTATGAATAAGACCCAATGATGATATGATAGGACACTTGCCCCAGCGCAGATAGTTTGTTTTGTGCTTCGTACTGCAGAGGGAAAAAAAAACGACACATAGGCTACATTCACACTGCAAACTGAAGCGACCTAATTCCGATTTTTTTGCCGCTATGTGACCTGTATCTGATTTTTTCATGACAGTCTGAACGACAGATCCGATCTTTTCAAATGCGACCCAGGTCACTTGGGTATGTGGTCCAAATCTTTTGAAATCCGACTTCAATCTGAATGGCCATCACATATATTGGCTAGCCAATACACTCCAACTCCAATGCGTTTCTGCACTGTTATGGGCCGCCGCAGACGTGTCTCTTCCCGTGACAGTTGATCGGAGGCGCTCACAAACATAATCGAAGGTGGATCTGGTCAGTTGGAAGTTACTGATGAATTCTGTATCAGTGAAGCCACTCACATCAGTATTCCACCACTCCTGGCTGCGACTCCGCACCCACACGTTTCTCTGTTTAAATTTCTTCTTAAAACAAGAAGATTGTAAGTGTGCTGGCTCTGTTGTGAAAATAACTTTAATATTGCTAAACGAGCTCCACTGTAAGACATCCATTTAGCTACTTCCGCAAACAACAAGTGACGTCGTTGACCATTGAGTACTCTTCTGCGCATGCGGGTCACTTCTGGGTCATTTCACGTTCACACAGGAGATCACAAAGGCCTTGTTTACACTGCATGGTTCAAGTGACCCAGATCCGATTTTTTCCTCTCATGTGGCACAGATCGGATATGACCGGTGAACATGTAAGCAGGAAAAAACGCATGGATTCCGATTTTCTCAGATCGGATGCAGGCCTCATTCATATGTGGTAATAAATCGGATATGAATCGGATACGTGCATTTGCGTGTGCCATGTAAGCAGACAAATCGGATATTCCCCAGTAAATGCGAGTCGTCCGTCATTAAAAATTGCGATTACAGGCGCGATGGAAGAAAGGATACACACAGTGGGAGCAATGCGGAGGTTTCATGTCTTTTGAGTGTTTGGGGCGAAGAGTGCAGGCAAAAATGCAGGGTTGTTACAGAAATAAATCCTTATTTGAAGACATTTAACGAGATATGAGGCATCGTTTTAAGTGATCGAGGCTACAGTGCCTCTCCTCTCCTCTTTTTCTCCGCCGTACGGGACCAATGTTTTGATGACTTTTCAAAATATTGTGGAAAGAAAACACTGGATAATTTTATTCACATCTGTATCCATTGCATTTTGTGCTGTTTTACTTATTTCCGGGTCAAAACATATTTGGTAGTTTCAGCAGTGTATAATGTAAATGCAAAAATCAGAAATGGGTCACTTTTAAAAGATGATGTAAGCAGGTCGTCAAAAACAATCGGATATAGTCAGAAAATCGGATTCGGGCATCAGAGATCTGCAGTGTAAATGCAGCCAAAAGGTCGCATTTAATTGGAAATGTGAACGGCCTTGCAAAAAAATTAATTTTTAAAAAAAATTTGGAATTGAGCAATAGAGAGGGTGGAGATTTTGTAATGCCATTTTAAAGGTTAAAGGATGAGACCCTAGTACATGTCAGCCAGGACAGCCACTGGAATCTGGCTGAGGGCATTCAGTGTCAAAGGACGTTTCAAACATGTAGAAACATAAATACACGTTTGACATATTCACTTCAAATGACAATTCATTCACTTCAAATGACAAGTGCATTGACTGCATAGTTTCAGATGGTCAAATCTGCACTATTAGGCTACTGGTTTGCTGACGATCAAATTTGTGAAGTGATTTGCTTATCTCACAACAAACATGTACAGTGTATGCAGGACACCAGAGTATTCCTCTTCAGGTACGTATGTGTGTTACAGAACATACACCTGAACAAACTAGCTGGAACCTGAAATCATGCTGGAATGTCCCGAGAAAGTAATCTGATTGTCATGCCTGATAAATCCTGTTTTCTCAGCGTGTCAGAGCAAAATAAAGACAAGAACTAACAATACAGAAAAAGACCCAGTCAAGTCTGGTGACAGCATGCTCAAGTCAATCCCACGAATGAAACGACTCTATTGTGGTCCACAAAGACACTGATGCGCCGGCAGGGACGTAAAGAAAATATTTTTACTCCTCCCTTAAAACGACAGCTTAGCATGACTAAATATAATAAAGATTTCTATGTAACCTGCCTCAGCTATGGCCATTAATCTTTTGAACAGATTGCAACAGTTATCACAACACCTAAATGGTTTTTAATTCTAACCATCATTGAAGGCAAACTAACTTGACATGGCTGGTGTTCAGTCTATATCCAGCCTATTTACTACCTGCACACCACACCTAAAGTAAACAACTATAAAATCAGATGCTACTGAATTTAAAGTTTAACAATGTCAGTTAACAGGCTCCAGGAGAGACCCTTCAGTTTACCATCTGGTGTGAGCCTTGCAGTCTAATACTCTAACAGACTGCTTCTTTTGAAAGCATTTACATTTATACATTTTATTATGGAAGTTTGTTTCCACCAACGGAATAAAGGATAAAAAAGGCAATTGTGATTTTTTTTATCTCATGCACATTTCAAATTTCCCCCCTCACAATTGAGAGGGTGTTTGAGACAATTCAGATTTTTCCCTCACAATTCCTTGAAATTGCAAGAAAATAAGCTTATTTCTTGCAGTTATGAGATAAACATACAAAGTTATAAAGTCAGAATTGCTATGTATATAAAAAGAGAAAAACCTCACAAAGCTGGCTTGACACTTGAGTTTAGTACAGTTTGGACATGGTAACTTAAATATATTTCTCTGTTCTTTTTACGCCCCATAGTTGTAGCATATGGGTAGATTGCACTGATAAATAATGCTGCAATAAACCTGAAGACGTCTCTTCAGACGTATCAGAGCATGGTTCATGATATCTCTGAGATATGTGCCTTCCTCAGATTGCAGTTAATGAGCCATAGAGGAGTCTTACATCAGTGTACTATTCACCTGAGAAGAGTCCACTCTAGCTCGTGTAAGTATGTGTAGAGCCATTGTTATCAAAGCCTTGCCAATGCATCTGTTCCTTCTTCACAGGTAGCATGGCTTCAAAGGGTGAGTGACTGAGACTGAGGGGATGTGTACAGCCAATACCTAACAGATATTTTTAATGAGAGAAGTGGAGCAGGAAGGGTTTGCGGAAAGAAATGTGGGTTCCAGAGCATAAAATGACCTCTTGATGACACGGTGTGTTTATATGTGTATGTGGTAATATTGAGGAATACAGAAGCCATGGTGTAGATCAACACACATCAGTTGTGCATCCATTTAAACACTTTAAAGATAAGGATTCAGATATTCTCATAAAACATTGTGCATCCATTTAAACACTTCAAAGATAAGGATTCACATATTCCCATAAAACATGTCAATCCTACTGAAATATGAGCTATTGTATTTTATGATACTAGTCAAGTACAGCGAATAAAGACTTATTACAAGTTTGCTCAGTAATTGTTTTCTCATTACAAATGTTTGTATATGTATATATGATATGAACAATATATTTAAGAATATATTGATTTCAGAATATAACTGTTTTTACACCATTTCAAATAGGGCTGTCAACCGATTAATCGCAATTAATCGCATCCAAAATAAAAGTTTGTGTTTACTTAATATATGTGGGTGTACTGTGTATAATTATTTTGTGTATATATATATATATATATATATATATATATATATATACACACACACACACACACACACACACACACGCATGTATATTTAAAACAAATCTATTATTTATATATATATTTATATTTATATATAATATAAATTATATATAAATCTATATACAGTATATACATGAAAATATTTCTTAAATATATACAAGCATGTGTGTGTATTTATATACATGTAAAATAATTATACACAGTGCACCCACATATATTATGTAAACATAAACTTTTACTCATAAACTATTAATCGTTTGACAGCCCTAATTTCAAATAAATTGAGTTCATAAGTGTTTTTTGTGTGTCAATAGTTCAATAAAGCTTTACAGGACAAAGATAGCACACGAGAGCCAAACAGGCCTTTTTGATGGTTGATTGGCAAAAAAATGTCAACATTTCTTTGCCCGCATCATTCAAGCACAAATTTGTTCCGACATGAGGGCGGACAGCCCAGGTTTATGTAACTGCTCTAATTTTGTCAGCAACCATTGAGGTTGGAGTGATTTTAGAGATAGGCACTTAACATGACAATAGCCAATAGCAATTAGTGGATTGGATCCTAGCTTTTTTAAAGCCAGGAGCTCCAACAAATGCTTCAGTGTTGATGGCTCTTCAATGGACTCAACACAGACAATCAATTTTACTCTTACACATACATAAATCAGTGGGGACCAAATAAAAAAATAAATATATAATATAAAATATAAATAGAATAACCAAAACATAAAAATTGCAAATATTATAACAAAATATATAACTGATACAATTTTTTACTTTATTATTTTATACAAGTATGTCTTAATTTTAAATAAGTGCCTTGTGGAAGTATTCATAAATTGCTTGTTCCACCACATCAAGTAGATGTCACTATATTTTGAGCGGAGTTAACTGACACTGTGTATGATTTGGAAAGGCACACACCTCTCAATAAAAGGTCTAACACCTGAAGGTAGAACTCAGAGAAAGGCTTTTGTCAAGACACAAATCTGGGGGAAATTCTGCTGCACTGAAGGTTCATAGAATTAGGTAGCCTCCATAATCCTTAATGGGAGAAGATGTGAACAGGTAGGACTCTTCTTAGAGCTGGGCTCCTTGAGGAATCAATGGAGATGGGACTTGGTTAGAGTGGTGACCAAGAAGTTGATGGTCACTCTAGTTGAGCTCCATGATCATTTATGGAGATGGGAGGAACTTACAGAAGGACAAACATCCCTGCAACACTCCACTTATCTACTTTTATGGCAGAGTGACCAGACTCAAGCAAATCCTCGGTGAAGACACATGAAACCGTACTTGGAATTTGCAAAAAGGCACCTAAAGCACCCTCTCAAACTCTCTGGTCTGATGAACCTCAGTTTCAAGCATCATGTATGGAGGGAACCAGGCACTGCTCATCACCTGCACAATGCCATCTCAACAGTAAAGTGCGTGGTAGAAGCATCATGCCCTGGGGGTGTTTTTTTAGTGGCAGAGAGTAGAAGGAAAGCTCAACGCAGCAAATATAGAGATAGCCTTAATGAAAACCTTGTCCGGAGCATTCAGAACCTCAGACAGGCAGAAGGTTCACCTCCAAACAGGACAGTGACCCTAAGCACGCAGCTAAGACAATGCAAGAGTGGCGGATGGACAACTCTATAAATGTCCTTGAGTGGCCCAGCAAGAGCCTCGGCTTGAACCCAATCGAACATCTATGGAGAAACCTGAAAATGTCTGTCAACCAATAGTTACCATCCAACCTGACAAAGCTTGAGAGGATCTGAGGAAAAGAATGGCAGAAGTTTGGCAGAGTTTTCCATTTTAAATAAATTTGCAATGTTGTCACAATTTTTTTTTTTTTTGTCATTATGGTGTATGGAGTGTAAATTGAAGTGAAAAAAGTAATTTAAAGTAGTTTAACAAAAAATGTGAAACAAATAAACAAATTGGCACTAATATATATTACAAAACAATAATATTTTACTTAAATATATTTCTAGGTCACTATTTTAATAAGTGGACTTTTGGGCGCCTTTTGGATTTGACTTCCACACTTCCTCTGAGCTACAGTAGCTACAGTAGACTATCGCACACACACGTACACATGCCATAATGCATGGACTCCCGCATATACACACATGTGCATGTACACATTTAATTAGGCCCTATTGAAACGCCTTCCTGTGTTCCCTTTGATTGTTGAGTGATTTTTCCATAGAGTCCCTCGTCACTTCAACATGAGGCTCTGGAACAGATCAACCATCAGTCAAAAAAGAAATATCTGATAAACATTCATGAACAAAGAGAAAAAGTCAAGAGAGTTGAAGCTAAGAAACTGAATAGTTTACGGGCTTGATCAGACCACAATTCTGTACGGAGGACAAGCATTGACCTGCACAACGGATATAGTCAATAGATCAAGTGGTCTTTGTAATTTGGTCTATGAAGGTCAGCTGGTCATCAAATATTACTGATTTGATCAAAATATCAAATATCATCAAATATCAAAGATTTCTGACAGACTTGATGGTGTCACCAATTCTAGATGGTGTCATTGATGATGAATCTAGAGCCCCTTTCACACAGAGATTCCGGAAAATACACGGATAATGTGACCCGGCATTTGTCCTGGGATTGTTTGATTTCAGTTCATTCATACTGCCAGTGATTTGCCGGGATCTGTGAGTGCATTCACACACAACCCGGAAAGATCCCGGAAAGAAACATGACGTCAGGATGAGATGTGTAACGTACGCGTCGAAAACATGCACACGCGCATACCGTTCCACAAAGCTGTTGAACGAGCTCAGCTTCAGCGCGGATAGTGAGGTGCTCCTGGTCTCTGCTTCGTTCCAGTTTGCAGACATTTGTTCGTCCTTTCTTTGTTGATGACGAACACAAACTTTCTTCTAAGAGCAACAGAGTTGCGCGATGGCACGAGCGTCATCACTATGACACACCACTTACGGCATTGGTCCTGGCTTTTGTTCACAACAGTGCCAGGACTGATTCCGGCAATGTTACTAGGTCCCCAACCCGGCATTAATGCCGGTATCGAATCTCGGATCGTGCTTGCGTTCACACAGAAGGCATTCTGGCAATTTCCTGGCAATTTCCCGGGATGCAAGCGCGCTGTGTGAAAGGGGCTTAACTGTATAGAAGTCGTGCTGTAGAGACGGATTGGCAGGGAGGACGGGAAGCTCAGTCTTTGCCAGGTTGAACTGCAGGTGATGTTCCTTCATACATGCCGAGATGTCCGCCAGACAGCTTGAGATTCGTGCAGCTACTGTGGGATCATCTGGTTGAAATGAGGTTTAGAGCTTTGTGTCATAAGCATAGCAATGGTAAAAGAAACCATTTGCCTATATGATGGGTCCCAGTGATGTGGTGTAAATGGAGAAGAGGAGCGGTCCAAGAACTGAACCCTGTGGAACCCCTGTGGTCAGTTAATGTGCTTTGGATACCTTGTCTCTCCATGTGACCCTGAAGGACATACCTGTAGGAGTCAAACCAATGGAGGGAAGTTCCAGAAATGCCCAGTGATGAGATGGTGGACAGAAGGATCTGATGATTCACGGTGTCGAAAGCAGCAGGCAGATCCAGTAGAATGAATAAATCAATACAAGCACCAGCACACTGATATGGGAAGCACTTTTGACAGGATAACATAGTTAAGAAGGGAAGATACTGGCATTAGTACTGATGACAACTGCCTCAAAGGGGGTCGTGTGTAGTTTGACCTCTTGTGTCTTGCTGCAGTCAGCAGTAGGATTATCACAGTACTACAGTGTCTACCTAATCTGAGGATAAGAAATTTTGCTTTTTGTGCTTTTCTCGTGTCATGTGACCCATCGCAGCCTATCTATTGCAAGTCTGATTACGTGATAAACAGACAGAAAGACAGTGTGATTTTGCATATACATACAAGTTTGTACCTGGGAAAGAATTAATGTGTTTGGCTACATTCACAACTTCACATAGTAAATGTTTGGGATTGACAACACTTTTTATCAACAGGTGTCACACTGAAATAGTCTGTGCATATGAGAGCAGACAGAAGTGTATTGAATAATGTATTTTGCCATATTTATCACTCCAAACAAGATGGACAACTGTATTTTGCCATATGTTTCACTCTAAACAAGACTTACAACTGTATTTTGCCATATTCATCACTGTAAACAAGACTGCCAACTGTATTTTGCCATATTTATCTCTTAACAAGACTGCCAACTCTATTTTGCCATGTTTGTCACTTCAAAGTCCAAACAAGGCCGAAAACAGTATTTTACAATTTTTATCCCTTTAAACAAGACTTACAGTACAACTGTATTTGTTGCTTTATGAATGTAGTGTGTGTGAGTGTCAATATGTTAGAATGGGTGAGTGTGTGCATAAAGAAATGCTAAGAAATGAAGGGGCTTCTCTTGTAGATTTGTGTGAAGTCTGCAGACCCAGAAAAAGGTAATGGATTAGTCTTTTAAGACTTTTCACAGTTGTTTCATCTTATCAGCCAAAAATCTGAAGTGTATCAAGAGCTCAGAGATGAGGTCAGCCCACAGTATACACTGTATCTTCGGCTGTCCCTGGGGAGCACGAAACCTGCTCTGGCCTGAATGGTGACTTTATTTCATTGAGGGAGGTTAGCTGATACGAAATGCTACAGAGACAATGGTGTGATCTTTTTCTAACTCTCCAGGGTAAAATAGCATTACCATCTACCTCAGCATTGGAACAAAAACAAGCATTTAAAGTCTTTGAGTGCCAGTTAGCATGATGCCAGGGTAGGATTGGCATCATTTGTGGGAGCTGATGTCACACTGCAATCTCATGGTAAGACAAGTGTGTGTCACACTGTGTGTGTCTTTAAAGTGTGCCAGCTAGTGTCACAAAAAAAATGTAACATGAAATAATATAGTCAATTTTGTCAGTATTGTGTACAGTAAGAATATAAATGGGTATTAAGAACATAAAATAAAATGTATTTTCTGGTCACACTTTAGTTTAACTCATTATTAAACAAACTATTAACTACAACCTTTGCCTCAATAAACTCCTAATTACTGCTTATTAATAGATAGTAAGATAGCTGGCAAGTTTAGGTTTTGGGTAGGATCAAGGGATTTAGAATATGGTCATGCAAAATAAGGCATTAGTATTTGCTTTAAAAGCACTAATAAACAGCAAAAATTATAGTAATATGCCAAGTAATATGCATGCAAATAAAAATAAAAAATAGTTAACAGTGAGAATTGGACCCTAGACTGAAGTGTTACCAATTTTCTTGAATATAAAATAATGTCTAAATCACCTGGCTCCATTTTGGTAAGCAATACTTTTCACAATTCACTAGTTTTTTGATTGATAAAATTAAGTCCTGCCCTATATTTTTCCCAATTGAAAATATATCTCATAAAACGTATTCATCAATCATAAAAATGACACATTATGAAAGTAAAGCAGGCTCTGAATAACATTTCCTGTTGACCTCTACTCTGTGTGAGTATACCTGTAGATGACACCATGTTGGTGCAGGAACATAAGTGCTGATGTGACCTCAGCTGCGATAGAAAGCGAGAACGAGCTTCATCAAACTTTCGTGAGCGCTGGATCTGAAACATCAGGTCTCCTCCATTTACATACTCCATAACAAAGAACAACCGATCCTACAGAGATAGAGAGAATGAGAAAGAAGTTGAGAAAGATATTCATTTTCATATAACAGGACTCCACACCCAGTATTAGATATAAAATCATCAACAGTTTCACTGTTAATCCTGTTGTAACTTCACATAAAGCTGTCCAGATAACAGTTAAGCACTGCACCAACAGACAACAAAGCTCATTTCCTTATATGATTACCTAAAAACACAATAAACATAAAATAATTCCAGCACAGGCACTTGGATGATAATATGAAGCTCACATTTTGACTCACAGCAGGAAACATTTCTTGTAACTCTATTATTCTTATATTCTTGTTGGGATTCTTGTGTTCCCTTCCTATAAATTAGGGAATAGGCATATCAATATATATATACACTACCGGTCAAAAGTTTAAGATTCGATAAGATTTTTTATGTTTTTAAAAGAAGTCTCTTCTGCTCACCAAGGCTCCAATTTTTTATAAAAAATACACACAAAAAAAAAACTGTAATATTGCGAAATATTATGACAATTTAAAATGACTTTTTTTGTAAATATATATTAAAATGTAATTTATTCCTCTGAAAAAAAGCTGAATTTTCAGCATCATTACTCCAGTCTTTAGTGTCACATGATCCTTCACAAATCACTCTAATATGATAATTTTATTGTACACTTGAAAACAAGGGGTAGGGCCAAGGGTTGAATTGGGATTGAGCCTAAGCATGCAGTTTAAGAATAGGACCTAGCCGTTAACTAGGTTTGGGTAGATTTGGATATATAATTGGGATCATTGATCTGCTGGAAAGTCCACTAATCACCAAGCTTCAGTCTATGCACACAAGGCACCATAAGCTCTGCCAAAATGGCCTGAGACTTCATAGAATCCATTATGTCCTTCATACGGTCAAGATTTCCACTTTCTGCAGAAGCAAACACCCCCATAAGGAGACTGGTCCAGGTCAAGCTTTGACTGTGGTGATGGTGTTCTTGTGGGCATAAGTCCTGATTTTTTTTGCATAAGTCCTGATCATATCGCTAAATTCATTCATCCAAAACGTTTCACACACACCCACTCACACTTAGCTTTTCTAAGGTCGATGGATTATAAGGAAACAAAACATAAAAACACACACAACACAATTACTGTAAGTCTTTGTTGAAGGTAAAATACATCATATCAAATAATATATCTTATTCTTTGCTAAATAATCACATATGGCCAGATTTGCTAAACTCGACAAATTAGCGTTAGACCATGATCCCATTTAAGCATCGATAAGAGTGGAGAATTAAAGAACACAGATGCTGTAGCTCATTTCCTTTTTGACTATTGCAATCTACCAAGAGCCACGCAAATTAGCGCAATCGCAAAAAATTGCCGGTGATAATCAGTTGAAGGTAGTTGAACACTTTCAGCTAATTGAAAATAATGTGGCTTGACAAACGCTACGTTTGTCTTCCTGATTCCAAAAAAATGAACACAAGTGAGAAATCCTCCCTTCTATCACACGCTCTGTATATTTGTGCTTTAAATAATGGCACAAACACCAAATCAATCTCATAAACTACCACAAACCTAAGTAAATCACATTGTTTAAGACTTATTTAATACTAATTTTCAACGCATTCTCGACCTTTTATCTTCATATAGAACAAAACGGCGCTATACTACGCACATGGTATCCGTTATCGATTACATATGACACGCGCTGTGATGGTTAGGTTTAGGTGTGGGGTAGGGTAAGGTAGTCTCATATTACGCTAAAGGATTTATTGGATTTATTACGCCTTGGGTTCGCGTGTTACATTAATGATAAAGGGTGCCATGTGCGTAGTATAGCGCCGTTTTTTCATATAGCGTTCTATATGACGATAAAGGATGAGAACGGGCTCAGATTTTGCATCAGAAAGGGAAACTCCTACAAATGTATATGCAATAAGGTCAGCCTTATTATTGCTAATTTTTTGCTGTGTGTCTTTAGTAAATCCTGACAGTAGTTTTTTACAGCAAGCGGTCAGTAAATCTTGCCATTTATCTCTTATCTGTAATATGTATGTCCTGTTTCCATTCAGTTTCTGTTTGCCTAGATTCTCTGTCATTAGTTGACTAGTTTGTTCACCGTGTGACTATGGAATCACTATATTTTATTTACAGTATTCAACAATTGCACCGTACAGAAGTGATGCTTGCCAGTGCAACGAAGTCAACAGCATCATTCTAGACTGTTGTAGGTGGTTTTCATAAGCAAACGATTTGAGATTGAAGAGGGTTTCAAGGTAGTTTCTTATTCGCTCAAGTTAAAAGCTCCGACCTGTTTTAATACATTTATTGTTGTTTTTAAGTCTTATAAATGTAAAAGCATACATCACATAATATGCCACATTTGAGGTATATATAATTAATATCCGTAGCACAGGGCGGGACAAACATTAGGTTTGAATTTAAAGAAATATGAACAAATCACAGAGTTTTAAAGTACTTGTGAAAGTACCTTGTTATTTTGTCCCAATATTATTGTAGCCATACTTCTTAAGCATTATGCAGAGAGGTTAATGACAATAATAGTATACTAAACCAATCAGAATATAGAAATATTAAATTAACCTTAAAGGGATACTCCACTTTTTTTGGAAATAGGCTCATTTTACAACTCCCCCAGAGTTAAACAGTTGAGTTTTACCGTTTTCAAATATCAATTCAGCCAATTTTCTGATATTTATAAGAATATCAGTAACCAGACAGTTTCTGGTCTCATTGACTTACATAGTTGGATATACGTGTAAGTCAATATGTCTGGTTACTGATATTCTTCTAAATATCAGAAAATCGTCTGAATGGATTCGAAAATGGTAAAACTCAACTGTTTAACTCTGGGAGATGTAAAATGAGCCTATTTCAAAAAAGGGGAGTATCCCTTTAATAGTAATGGTTGGTATTTAATGCAGAATAATGAAGTGCTGCCAGAAATATACACTGATGTACTCCACATTGCCTGACTGACACAAATTTTTTTAAGCCATGACTTTTGTTGAACAAAGTTCTCTTATGAACGTTTACAAAAAGCCCACTTGTGTATTTTTTTCATTCAGAGAGGAGGAATTTAAACAGGATGCTTAAATAGTTTGTGTAAATGTGCCAAGAAATCTGAAGGAGGCCCACCCAATCCAATATGAACAAACATTTCCTGCCCCTAATTAGAAATGAACAAATAGTTTCTTCCGTTTGGGTTGGACCACAAGACAGCAGCCCCGATTGGAAGATAGCGGACACAGCACAGCCCCGTTTGGATTAGTCAAAACTGGCTCTGTTTTGTTAGCTTAAAAGGGGGCACAAGGTGACATTTCAATATTGTGTCATGACTCATGAATGTAGACAAGAACAGTGTATCGTTGCATCTGTGTGTTATGCAGGGCAGCTCTCTGTCTTGCTGCAATAGACGGGTGGTGTAAGGAAACGTCTGTTTAGTCTCATCCAAGCTTATATAACATGTTATGAAAGACATTTTCAATGGCTTATTTTCTAAAGACTGCAGGTGCAGGACGCTTCTGACAAACCGGTGCTAAAAACACAAAACAGACATACGGTGATGTATGCATGATAAGACCTGTAATCTGCATTATTGAAAAGCTATAGAAGCCTATATACACATAGACAACTCAACAACTTCAACAAATCCGTGTTGGATTACAGCTGTACTGTAGTTGCATTCGGTGCAGTGCTACCGAATGTGGCAAGTAGTTTGTAGTTAAATAAATGTGCAGTAATTCTAAAATGTTAATCATTATAACACTACAGTTTTCTTCAGCAAGGTTGCATTCAATTGATCTAAAGTTACAGTAAAGATTTTCTAACGAGACTAACGATTTCAATTTTAAATAAATTCATACAAGTATCCCTGAAAAAAAAATATTAAGCAGCTAACTGTTTTCAACATTTATAATCAGAAGAAATATTTCTTGAGCAACAAAATCAGCATATTTGAATGATTTCTGGAGGAAATTAAACTTTGCCATGATAGGAAAAAATTACTTTTTAAAATTAAAATTTTTGTTATTACACATGTTTTTAGAGAATTAATTACAGCTATACTTACATGCAGATATTTTAAAAATATTACTACAAATTAAAAGCATGTATGTACACAATAAACAGCAGTTATCATCTGATAAATTTAAACGTTAAACCATACTGAGACAACTAATATAAAGTGGGACCACAAAACATAAAAAATCCTGGGAATAAGCCCCAAAATTATAATGATAGTGTGTATAGAAATGGTTTGAATTGTAAAAAACAAGCATTTAATGACCCAAAGTAAGCCATTAGGGTGTGACAGTAATGTATGACTGTTATGGAAACCTGTCACCAGCCAGAAAAAAAAAGTAATTATGCCCCAATGTGTGTAATGTTCCTGTAATTGTGACTTCATTTCTCAATTGACTTATTGTGAAAAAAAAAAACTTATTGTGACTTTGTATCTAATTTAAAATGAGTTTTCTCACAATTAGTGTCTGGTCAGTTAATTAGATTAATTAGATTACTGTGATAATTACTCTCTCTAATAAGGACTGCATTACTAATTACTTTCTAATATCAACCAGTTGAACAAAACAACGATAGACATAAAACTGCTCAGTTAAAGGAGTAGTTCAATTAAAAAAAAAAAACTTTTGCTGATAATTTAGTCACCCCCATGTCATCCAAGATGTCCATGTCTTTCTTTCTTCAGTCGAAAAAGAAATTAAAGTTTTTGATGAAAACATTCCAGGATTTTCTCCATATAATGGACTTCAATGGGAGCCAAACGGTTCAAGGTCCAAATGAGAAGTTTCGGTGTCGCTTCAAAGGGCTTTAAACGACTCCAGATGATAAATAAGGGTCTCATCTAGCAAAACGATCGCCAATTTAAAAAATAAATAAAAAAGGTTAAGTTATATAAGCACAAATGCTCATCTTGCTCTGTTCTGTGATGAGCGTTCGTGACTCTCCTGTTCAAACTCGTTCATCAAAATTAACAAATCATTTTTTAGTCATGACTCAAAGGGTCCTAGATAAGACCCTTATTCGACGTCTGGTGTCGTTTAAAGCCCTTTGAAGCTGCACTGATACTCTCATTTGGACCTTGAACCATTTGGTTCCCAATGAAGTTCATTATATGGAGAAAATCCTGGAATGTTTTCATCAAAAAACGTAATTTCTTTTTGACTAAAGAAAGAAAAACGTGGACATCTTAAATGACATGGGGGTGAGTAAATTATCAGCAAAAAATGTTTTTTTTTTTTTCAAAATGAACTACTCCTTTAATACTTTCAAATACATAATATAAAACCAAGGGGCTATGGAGAACTTTAAATCAAGGGTTCGACCTGCTGCTATCTACATCTAAATCAAGACATTTTAAAAGAATTTTGCATTAGATGCACTGACAATTTACAAAAATTACAAATGTTCAGAGCCAGCAGTCTAACTAGTCTGGGTGTAAAACATAGGTTAGAACAGAGAGCAATGCAGACAAAGAGACGGCCTAAGAAAAAGATGTTGTCGTGCAGGAGAAATATGAGCTCAGGTTTGGCTGCAATACAACATTGTTCAGAGTTTTGAGAGTGAATTCATCAATTTACTCCGGAAAAAGAGGAAGAGAGAAAGAGAGAAGCAAGACATGGAGAGTGGGTTGAAAGAAAGAAAATGTGCTCAAATCACCCAATTGTAGAAAAGCAGAGACCAGAAAATTGGCATTTAAGACAATGATGCAAAGCTGAGATTTGACAAAAAGAGAGTGATCTGAAACTGCATGTCTCTAGAAATATGGTTCACATTTTGCCCAAAAAAAGACAACTTCGAAATTAAAGAAAGAGAGAATAAGAGCAAGGGATCTTAAAAAGCATTGAAAATGACGTAATCTAGATCTTGGGTCTTCATCTCGCTGTATTGTTTGCAATGCATCTGTATTTAAAAGTGTCTGCAGTTTCACCACTCACAGGCTTAGAAGATATGTTTTAGACACACAGAGCAAGACTACATCTTCTAAATCATCAGGGCAGGGCACAGGTTCACTGAACTCACTTGAGTCTAGATTGCTTTACAATAGCGGAGGGAAGCACATGAGGGCTTCTGGGTTGCGGCAGTGCTAGAGATAGTGAACCGTGTTAATGACCTCATCTGTGTCTATCCTCAGCTGGGAATGGAGTCACACTAACACACTGTCCATAACCATAACAAACCACAAGCCAAGACAGAGCCAATGTCTACTGATCGTATACTTCTTACTCACTTATGTTTAGAAGTTATTGCTGTACACTATTTCTAGATGTTGGGAAGTTAAGCAAAATTATTAATTAAATGAACCGAACAATAATAAGAATACTCACTCACATCTTCACTCACATTATCATGTCATATCCCCATATTTTGGGTGAACTTATAATATAATAAAATATAATATAACATAATAATTGTTAATAATAATCAGTAGGCTAATTTTTTTTTACTAAAAGTTGTTAAATTTCAATAATATATAATACAAATAGTGCTGTTAAGTCGATTAATTACATCTAACATAAAAGTACGTGTGCTTTATATATATATATATATACACAGTAAGTCTTAGAACTTACGTTTTTATATTATAATATAATTTAATATAACATAATTAGTCATTTTTATTAAATCAGTAGGCTAGATTACTTAGTAGGCTAAATCAGTAGGCTAGGAAAAAAGTTTTTTTTAAAATATTAAAACTGATGTTAAGTTTTAAATAATATATTATAATTAGGGCTGTCAAACGATTAATCATGATTAATCGCGTCCAAAATAAAAGTTTGTGTTTACATAATATATGCGGGTGCACTGTGTATAATTATTTTAAATACATAAATACACACATTCATGTATATATTTAAGAGATATTTTTATGTATACACTGTATATAGATTTCTATATAATTTACATTATATAGAAATATAAATATTTTATACATAAATAATATTTTTTTCTTAAATATACATGCATGTGTGTGTATTTATATATACAAAATAATTATACACAGTGCACCCACATATATAATGTAAACACAAACTTATATTTTGGATGCGAATTAATCGCGATTAATCGTTTGACAGCCCTAATTATAGACTAATATAATTAATTATAAGCCATTATTCATATTTATCGATCAGTAGGCTAGAATCCTTTTAAAATATATATAAAATATTTTAAAACTGATGTTGAGTTTTAAATAGGCTAATATAATATAATTTTCTCTCTGCAGGAGCATGTCTACCCATGGTCCCAACAGGCCTCATCAGAAACAGTTATGTAATGTTATTTACATTTCTGCAGCGTAATTACAGTTGATAAGAATATGGCCGTGATCCGAAGCTGATTAAAACCAGAGGCAGCAGTTCAAAAAGAGTACACGACTCCTCTTTCCCCCAAATCATGTCTTCCTTCTTCTTTTGGCCACTTTCCCGCACTACTACCCCCTCCAACCCATCTTTCTTTGCGTTTCTTGCTTTGTTGCCCTCCGTCGGTTTGTCCTGTGTTCTCAGATGCGGGCGAATGAGGAAGGGAGATACAGTGGGTGGTAGTTCGAAGAGTGAAAAAGAGAAACGAGGACACTAGATATCGCTGTGAGTATAACTGGGGCATGGGAGGGGAAGCTGAACAAGAGACGGAAAGAAGTGAAAGTGCAAAATAGAGAAGAGACAACTGATGAAAGCGATAAAAGCCCTAGTGAAAAGGATGTCAGAGTCTTTAATGAGCACAGTTCATTGATAGAACCATACCACTTCTACTTGCCTTCCCTATCCGCAAATACAATTGTGTGCAGAAGCTTGGGAACGATTACATTAAAAGTAGTAACCAGCATTGTGAATTTATTGGACGGCTTTTTTTCACTCATTTCACTCACATGCTGTTTTTTACTTAGAAAATAAAACTTGTATTTTATCATAAACCACTTATAATTGCTAAACATGTTCAAAGTTTCATAACCTCATCTGACTTCTCTTGCTCTCTTTTATACTGTTTCAAACAACTTTACAGACTGTCACCTCAAACCACATTGTGATACACGTCAGAAAGACGTCACACTGCCCCCTCCTGGACAACTTCTGTTATTCTACATCCTGATCAACCCTGTGTGGCTCTGCCATCTGCTGGACTGTAAGAATAGTTTGTGATTTTTCAAAAGATACATCACAATATGTTTGAATTTGAGATCATTCGTTTCATAACTTAAAACATATTTAGAACTACTGTTACCATCGATGCATAGAGACAGTAAAGACATTTACATTGTTACAAAATACTTCTATTTGAAATAGATTTGAAAAAGAATCTTAAATAATGGTTTCCTCAAAGATATTAGCATATTAGAATGATTTCTTAAAGCTACACTGTGTGATTTTTACCCCCATTTAGCCGTGAAAAAGTATATGACCATCGAGTGAATATTAGTTTCTGTTCCTCTCAATTCCGATTTCGTTTTAACTCCTACGGTGGTCAATGTAGTCCAAGATTAACATGGCTTTCAGTTCGACCTTGTCCATGAGTGTTAACTCAAACGTAAATGCAAAAGGCGAAGCTTGAATTAACGGGTATGTCCCTCTTTGGCTGATGTACTTTCAAGATGGAGGGGCAACATGCGACCGACATTAGAACCCCTTACCCGTATGTATTTTCAATAGCATATTATACACTCAAGAGAATACTTTATTACTTGAACAAAGTAAATATACATTAATGAGCACATATATTTTTGAAAGAACCAAGTGTTTTTAGCTAAGAATAAACTAAAAGAGTTACATAGTGTAGCTTTAAGGATCATGTGACTTCGAAGATTTGAGTAATGGCTGCTGAAATTTGATCTTTTTAAACCACAGGAATTATAATAAAAATATAAAAAGTTAATCTAAACTATAAGAATATTTCACAATATTATTGTATTCACTGTATTTTTGATCAAATTAATGCAGCCTTGGTGAGCAAAAGAAACTTCTTTCAAAAACATTAAAAAATCTTTCCGACCTCAAAAGTTTGAACGGTGATTTATACAAATTAACATAAGCCTAGACTAATAAAAAGTACTATGTATTGTTAGTTCATAACAAATTCACTGTTTAGCTATTTTAGAAATAGCTCACCATTTGTCATTATTTACTTGGTCTATTCCTCACAAATACTGTAGCTATGACTTGGAATGCATCATGCAAGTCAAATAAGCTACAATGAATCATTGATTAAAGTTCTATTTTAGAGATTGACTGTAGGAATCCATCCACTTTCATTCAATGGACAACAGGTGGACATTAAGTCTAAAATCTCTCTAAAAAAATGTTTCACAGTAGAAAGAAAGCAATACTGGGGTTTAGAACATCATGAAGGTGATATTAGGAAGACTGAAGTACTAAATCTGATCAGAAGAAGAAATGTCTTGATTAGAGAGAATCAGGTTTTGATTTAGTGACTGTCTTACCTTCGTCTGGAAGCAGCAGAAAAGCTGAGTCAGATAGGGATGTTTTCTAGCCAGGGCCAGAATGCGTTTCTCTGTTAAAGTGCAGTCCACATCATCATCTTGAAGGATGACGTCTTTTTTCAAAACTTTCACAGCGTAAACTTCATCTGAGCCTTTCAGCTCAGCCAGCATCACCTACAGCACGGAGAGGGCAATGTGAAGATGTTGATTTGTTTTCGTTCACTGAAACTGAAAAGCACCGATTCGTGACCCTCACCTTGCCGAAGCTGCCTTTGCCCAGCACTTTAATGAACGAGAAGTCCGTGAGACTCATTCTCTTCGTCTGTACGGTTTTCACGTCTCCATTCTCCCGGCTCTCGGTCGCTGTGCTCTGAACGGCGCTGCACGAGGAAGAGGAGGAAGACTTGTGCTCCTGGCCAAATGACAGGGCCTTGCGGATACTCTCCAGTTCTGCAAGCTCATCTACAGACAGATACAACATTAGATTTAAAGGAATAACTCTTTTAAAAATGCCAAATCTGCCACTCCCATTTACTCCCACTCTAAACATGTATGAGTTTCTTTCTCCCATAAAACACAAAAGGAAACATTTCAGTGGCCCTAAAATGTTCCTAATTTTGATTTGAAGGTCTCCTACAATAGGCTTACATGCATCCTTTAATTTTCTCACAATATATATTGCATCATCAACTCTTTTCTCAGTGTATGAAACAGTTTGATCAAGGACTTCATTTCTATAAACCCCACCTTTTCGGGAGCCTAGCTCTGCTCTGATTGGTCAGATGGCCCAATCTGTTGTGATTGGTCTACTGCTTACAGCATGTGTCAGAAACCCCATTCCCACCAAAGACTTTAAATTTCACTTTTTAAAATTTTAAAATTTTACTTAAAGTAACACCAGGTAACTTTTCAACCTTCATAATATATTTCCAAGTCTCTTGTGATGGTACATCGACTTAAAATAGGTTGAATGACACGTCTGCCATAGCCTGACGGGGTCTGTAGCGTTTTTAATCGTACTTTTAAACTTCGGGTTTTGGGTAGTAACCGGCGAACAAAGAGAACTACAAAATTTGACTGCTTGACGGCATATACGTCACTTCCACCACCACCCCACTTCCTTAAAATCGGACGTGCGAGCCAAATGTTATAGTCATGGCCGAAGCAGCACAGAAAAACAAGAAAGCAAAGGTTTTATCGGACGAAAGCAAAAAGAGAAAAAGAGAAAGTGATCGCGTTAAAGGCAGAACGAGGATCTTTGGGCCAACGTTTTCTGGCGTGAGCTGAAGGAGGAGGGGGGGCGACGATCTTACTCGGCTATCATGCTTTTGGACTAGTAAACATTATATTGCTTGCATAATAGCCTATCTCTTTGTTTTTTTTGTCTGCCTTACTAGGATACGGAAGCTAGCTTATCCTCTGTTTATCTTCAAAATAAAGTTAACTGGTGTTTTAACTTCTAAACGGCGTGTACAAGTTTGGTAGGGGCTACATTCTTGCAAGGAAATATCTAGGATGTACAAAATCATATTTTAGGATACCTATTAACATGTCTGTGATATTCTTTTATTTTTCTTGCCTCAAGCTGTAATGCAAATCGATTTGTTAAATTTGCTGATTCATTTATGGTAGCTTGATATTATAATATATGTTTATTATCTACCACTCAAACATTGCATTGACGTATCATATAGATTCAGTAAAACGGTAACCCATAGACTAGGCTACTATAATAACGCTGGCTGTACGCTGTAAACGTGAGTATTCGTGATCATCGTTAGAAAAAAATAAAACCCATGAAATTATATCCATATGACATGCTGAAAAATATGCCACTGTACCTGGGATGAAGATATTTTACACGCGATGCAAGCAGAACACCTGCATGTGACCTCCTCCTACAGTGTTCAGGGCTATCATGGTTGTTGTCAACAAATGCGCGTGGAGAGTTTACGACAGCAGTAGAGGACAATACTGTTTCCCAACTGTAGGGGGACCCCGAGAGCAAAAAATACCTGGTGTTACTTTAAGATTTCAGGTTAATAAACCTTGTGAAGTGACTTGTGAAGTGAAGAAAAATATCCATATTTAAAACTTTATAATTATAACTATAATCACTGGCTTCATGCAACAGTTGTACATGTGTTACTGAGACGGTGGAGTTCTTGCGGAACGAGGACCTCTGACCTGATATATGACATACTGTAGGATGTAGCTCCTCTTCTCTAATGGTGCTTTTCCACTACACAGTACCAGTGTAAAAGTTTTACCTGTACCTGCTTTTGGCTACTTTTTTTTTATCACCTCCGGTGGGGTTCTGAGTGTCTTGTGACGTGAAAACAATGCCGACTGCTGATTGGTCAGAGAGAATCGTTACTATTCACTGTGTTATCATTGCACACGCCAGATAGTGTATCCAGAATAACCCCGCCATTTTTAAATAGTTTGACCAGAGATAGTAACTACGCCGTGGTCAGACGAGCGTAGTCAGAAGTGCGCCGTGGTCAAACGCCGTGGTCAAACGAGCAGGTGCAGACTCTTCTTTTGTTTGGTTGCCGAAGAGAGGATCCAGTGAAAGCTTGATGGGGCAACGACGGACGAAAGGCGTCGCTATGACGACCGGGTACTATTTGTGGCGGTACTGTCTGCAATGGAAAACAGAGTCGAGAGCGAGTTGAGCTGATACTGGTAATGGAAAAGCACCATTATATTGTAATCCTCTGATAATTTTCTTTAAAACTTTCTTTTAGACTTCTAATTCATGACCGGTGTTTTGTTTCGCTCTATCATTTGAGTTCCACGTTTCTCAACTCTCACCTAAGCTTACGCTACGGCTTAGTCATACGTTGGGTCAAAAGTCACCATTCTGCCGGAATTCAACTTTCTCTGCAACACGTGTACGGATGTTGCCGTACGCCAGTGATTATAGTTTATAAAGTTTTAAATATGGATATTTTTCAAAACAAAAACCCACTGCTTCACTTCAGATAGATTTATTAAAACACTGGCGTTGGATTACTTTTATGATGGATGGATGCGTTTTTTGAGCTTCAAAAACTGCCAATGCCATTCCAATGCAATTCCTGAGAAGAGCCAGGATATTTTAATATAAAACTGATTGTGTTCAGCTGAAAGAAGAAAATCATATACACATAAGAAGGCTTGAGTGATAATTTGAATTTTTGGGTGATCTATTCCTTTAAGTCACTTGAAGCTTGAAAGCTCCAGTTTCCATTCATTGTAATCAGAAAATAATTGAAATAATTGAACAATTAAAGGGCAACCAGCACATTCCTAAAAATGTCTCCTTTTGTATTCCACAGGGGGGATCGTACAGGTTCAGAGAAACATGAGGGTGAAAAAATATTAAGATTATTTATTAAATGTTCATTTTTGGGTGAACTACTGTAACCCTTTAATTATGCAAATGAATTACAAATGGTGTAATTGTGAAAGAGTAAGATTGCAGAGCTTGTGCAAGAGAGTTTGTGTAATTTTGTACCCTGGTCGCAGGGTGAAGTTGGAGCTGATTTGCATCGGTCAGACTCCTCTGATAAAGGGGCTTCTGTCGTGGATTGCTGAGGGTTCCTGCCCTGGAGTCAACTGAAGAGAAAACATTTTTAATATCACTGGTAACGGTTTTTAATAATTTAATGTCCTAATCCTTTACATCACTTTCACAATCATCACTGGCCTCATTTTTCTGCATCATTATTTAAAGTGGTCATACTTTTATTTATTTCATTCCTTTGCTTATAACATCATTATTTAATTTTTAGCCAACCCACATTCTGCAGATATTTAATACCACTCACCTTTTTCCTGCGTTGGGTACTGTTGGAGATTTTGTCTGGTGTCACCCCAAGATCAGCAAGCACTTTAGCAATTTTTCTGGCATCGACACCACAGCTAGGAGCTACATTACTTTCACAACGCCGATGGACATTCATTTTACAGGCTGAAAACAGGCAGGAAGACAAATGAATATGGCGACAAAAGCAGATGTTTGAACACAAATCATTCATCACTGGTATCTGCAACGCTTGCCTTTGCACTGCAGGCCTTGTCGCATCAGCCCCCAAAGTAAGGAGCCGCAGTGGTCACAGAAGGTGGGGACTTTGTAATTGTGAATGCTGAACATGTGTGGAATGTTTACACTGAAGCGCTGGGAGCCAACCTGTAAAAACAAAACATTATTCAGGCCACGATGCTCACAATTCAACTGATCTCTCTGCTGAGGAAATCCTGTGCAGGTTTCAGTAGTTTTAGGAACATGGGCTCAATGTTAATATTGTTAACTAAAACATATAACTAGTAATGGTAACTCTTTACAAAAAGCTCTCATTTGTTAACATTAGTTCATGCATTAACTTACATAAACTAACAGTGACAATATATATTTACAGCATTTATTACATTTTGCTAATGTTAGTTAATAAAAATGAGTTCATTAACTAATGTTAACGGATACAAAGTTCGATTTTAATCACTGTTCACTGTTAGTTTATATCAACTAACGTAATGTTAACAAATTAAACCTTATTGTAGTTACCCTATTAATAATAAGTTGAGCTTTCGAGTCATTGGTGCCTGGGCCATAAAAATAATTTATGTTAATTTAAATAAAGTTTAAAAATGTTTAAAAATGTTTTTTGAATTAAAACATTAAATAAAATAAGTTTAAGATGAAGGACTATAATTTCTAAAACTAAAACTGAAAATGACTAAACCTTAAACTAAAATTAAAAAGAAAACTTAAAATATCAATTAAATTTTTTTAAAATAAAATAAAAATACTATAATAGATTAAAAATGATACTAAAACAGCACTGCATAGGCTGTGTTTAGAAACTGTGCAGTGTGCTGCCAACAATTGAAAAAAAAATACTATGTGTATCATTACATACTATGCATCAATCTTTAACAATTAAAACAATCATCATGACCTTGCTACAGTACAGTTATCTCATTATGTTATGTGTGATGCTATCTAAATATTACAAGAAAGAGGAGAATTGTGGCTGATATTATTTGCCACACTGTAAAATGAAGGTCAAGTTAGCCACATCATACTGCTTGCTGTATTTTCTGTTGTGATAATTGTCAACAGTTTGGTCATAAAATGATCTGCAGTACACATACTGCAAAAACTCAGTTGCTAACTCATAGCTCAGTCTTTTAAAAGAAATGTATTTCTTACCTCTTCAGGAGTGTCTTCCTGTTTCTTCAAGCCAGCACATTTTGTTATGATGAGCTCATGGCATCTCTTGTGGACCACGCAGGTACACACTGAGATTTAAGGAAAAGGCAAAAAGTTTACTTCGGTAACACTTTACAATAAGGTTACATTAGTTAGCATGAACTAACAATGAAAAATACTTCAAAAGAATTGATCTTAATCTAAATTTCAACATTTACTAATACATTATTAAATGGTTAGATCAACAAAAATTTTAAATCCTCTGCTTAATTGGTCACCCTCATTTAGTTCCAAACCCATAAGACTTTCGTTAATCTTCTAAATACAAATGAAGATATTTTATGAAATCTGAGAGCTTTCGGTCCCTTCAGAAAGATAGTAAAACTAATCCATCTGAATTGAGCTGATTATTCCAAATTCTCTGAAGAGATATGATCGATTTATATGATCAACAGATTGAATTTAGGCTTTTATATATAACTATTGATCAGCGAAAATGAACAGAAGCTCAACCGAAACTGGCTTAACATGCGAGAAGAAGCTTGAGCTTTTACCACAACTGATCTGAGATTTAATGTATGTTTAAATGTGAATAAAAGCCTGGATTTAATCTGTTCATCATATAAAGTGATCGAGTCTCTTCAGAAAATTTTGACTAAAACATTTAAAATTCTTATGGATTAGTTTTATGATTTTTATGAACGTTTTGAAGTATCAAAATGTTGTATCAAAGTGACTGCCAATAGAAGGACAGAAATCTTATAGATTTAATTTAAGTTTGAAAAAAAAAGGCTTGAGAATTTTCAGTTTTGGGTGAACTGACGATTTTAAACATGACATATCAAAGATGACATCATCATTAATTAAAGATAAATAAATACTTAATAAATAAATACTTACATAAATAAAACAAATGTATTGCTCATTGTTATGTAATGTTAAATAATGCATTTACTAAAGTTTACAAATGGGACCTTACTGTAAAGTGTTACCACTTTTTCCATGGCAATAAGATATTTAAAAATAAGGATGAATCAAACCAGGAAATATTATAATTGATTTTATTATTACTGTACATAAGAGAAGGGCGTCTTACTTTACCCTGGCATTGATACCCCTGTTTTCCCAACACACCCCTGCAGAACCACAGAGAAATAAATGTGGTAAACAACCCTGACACACTGAGCACTTTCTGATTGAGCAGTTTTGTTTCCGACCAGCAGAGGGTGGGTTGTGCTACAACACAAATCTCTATAGCGGATTCTGTCAGTGGCAACAAGCAGCATTGTGTATAGCCACAGGGACACCCTAGGTATGCAAATATTAAGACTGAACAGTTATTACTACTGGGAGGAACTGTTTGCAGAGACAAAAATAAACATCTATACAATGCCCTCCGAAATGGCACAAAGGACAGTGGCTCTTATTTGCTTTCAATATTAATATTCATTACACAAACTCCATTGTTGTAATCAGGAGGAGGAGTGCTTGTGATTAGCATCAAGTTTCACCTTTGAAAATGGCATACATCTGACATTTATACATCTGAAAAGGACCTTATAATAAAGGTAATCCAGTATAGGCATAGATATTGTGGATGACATGCAGGGCTACACTCATCTTACCAGATGAAATCTCTGCAGTGGGAGCAGTAGGTGGGCTGTCTCAGGTAGGTGGCCATAAACTTGTGACCGTTAACCTGATGGACACAGCCTCCGAACCGCCCCCTGACGCTTTCGTGGACGCATCCGCTCACGGAACACTCTCTCCTCATTTTCATTGGATGATGCAGCTGCAAAATAAAATGACATTTAACGATAAGTTAGTGGAATGTGTTGGATGCAATATAGTTTACATTTAGTTTATCATCACTCAATAACATGTTCTTTAGAATATTCCACGATTTCCCATTCTCCCTTTATATTACATTTGTTTGGATTATAAAGATATCTTAAGAAATTTTTAAAAAAATGGCTACACTACCATTTTTTTCATAAATGAATACTTTTTCCAACAAGAACACATTAAAGGGATACTCCACTTTTTTTGGAAATAGGCTCATTTTACCACTCCCCCAGAGTTAAACAGTTGGGTTTTACCGTTTTCGAACTCATTCAGCCGATTTTTTATATTTAGAAGAATATCAGTAATCTATGGAAGCTTGTTTCCGCAATAGAATGAAAAATATAAAAGGTAATTGCGACTTTTTATCTACAATTCTGACTTTTTCTTGATATAAGATATAAAGTCAGGAATTGTGTGATATAAAGTCAGAATTACGAGATATAAAGTCAGAATTGCTTGATATAAAGTGGCAATTGCAAGATATAAAGTCAGAATTGAGATATAAAGTCAGAATTGCGTGATTTAAAGTTCGCAATTGCGAGATATAAAGTCAGAATTGCTTGATATAAAGTGGCAATTGCAAGATATAAAGTCAGAATTGCGGATATAAAGTCAGAATTGCGAGATATAAAGTCAGAATTACGTGATTTAAAACTCGCAATTGCGAAGTTATAAAGTCAGAATTGTGTGATATAAAGTTGCAATTGCGAGTTATAAAGTCAGAATTGTGTGATATAAAGTCGCAATTGCCGAGTTATAAAGTCAGAATTGCGAGATATAAAGTCAGAATTGCGAGATATAAAGTCAGAATTGCGTGATATAAAGTTCGCAATTGTGAGATATAAAGTCAGAATTGCTTGATATAAAGTTCGCAATCGCGAGTTATAAAGTCAGAATTGCGTAATATAAAGTCGCAATTGCGAGTTATAAAGTCAGAATTGTGTGATATAAAGTTGCAATTGCGAGTTATAAAGTCAGAATTGCAAGATATAAAGTCAGAATTGCGAGATATAAAGTCAGAATTGCGTAGATATGGAGTCGCAATTGTGAGATATAAAGTCAGAATTGCTTGATATAAAGTCGCAATCACGAGTTATAAAGTCAAAATTCGTGATATAAAGTCGCAATTGGAGTATAAAGTCAGAATTGTGTGATATAAAGTTCGCAATTGCGAGTTATAAAGTCAGAATTGTGTGATATAAAGTCGCAATCCGAGTTATAAAGTCAGAATTGCGTGATATAAAGTCGCAATTGTGAGATATAAAGTCAAAATTGCGTGATATAAAGTCGCAATTGCGAGTTATAAAGTCAGAATTACGTGATATAAAGTCGCAATTCGAGAGTTATAAAGTCAGAATTGCGTGATATAAAGATCTGCGAATTGCGAGTTATAAAGTCAGGAATTGCGTGATATAAAGTCGCAATTGTGAGATATAAAGTCAGAATTGCGTGATATAAAGTCGCAATTGTGAGATATAAAGTCGCAATTGCGAGTTATAAAGTCAGAATTGTGTGATATAAAGTCGCAATTGTGAGTTATAAAGTCAGAATTGTGTGATATAAAGTTCGCAATTCGAGTTATAAAGTCAGAATTGTGAGATATAAAGTTCGCAATTGCGAGTTATAAAGTCAGAATTGTGAGATATAAAGTCGCAATTGCGAGTTATAAAGTCAAAATCGCGAATATAAAGTCGCAATTGTGAAATATAAAGTCAGAATTGCGTGATATAAAGTCGCAATTGCGAGTTATAAAGTCAGAATTGCGTGAATATAAAGTCGGAATTGCGAGATATAAAGTCAGAAGTCGCGAGATATAAAGTCAGAATTGTGAGATTTAAACTGTTCTGAAGGGGAAAAAGTTAGTCTTTTTTTTCCTATAGAATTGGCCTGAGAAGTCGCAATTGCGAGTTTATATCTCACAATTCTGAGAAGATGTCAGAATTTAGACATATAAAAAATATCAGGCAATTCTGACTTTATATCTCGCAATTCTGATCACACAACACAAGCTGAAGTAATGGCTGCTTTCCATTGCAGAAAAAAAAAAAAAATCACATTAACATAATATATTAAATATATAAAAAATACATAACCATTATTTTAAATTGTAATCATTTCCCAATATACTTAAATGCAGCTTTGGTGAGCATAAGAGACTTCTATTGAATTTAATTTTTCAATGAAATTCAATTATACTTCCACTGTCTAGCCATTTTTTCACCCATCCCCACCAGCCTGACATTGTAAAATTAGCTTCAACCGATGGTGTGAGCGTGGGGCGGAGCTACCTGTTAGTTCAACCAATAGCAGACATGGGTGAGTGTTTAAGAGAACCTGTTTAAAAACAATCATTATTTTTGCGCGTCTGTTTTGCCATTACACGTCACCTTATGCTCTCCATCAAAGATAAATCACATTCACATCCACACAACTTGAACCCTGGGCACCACCAAACAGAGCGCTCCTCAAGAAGCCTCATGATCTAAAGTTAACCCAGCCAGCAAAGAAAGTGAACAAACACATCATTGATTCTCAAGCAACTCTTCCCCTCACTTTGCCCCATTTGAGTGCTGCAGTAATTGTGTATGTGCGTTGATCATGAAGAGAAACCGGCGGCCGAGGACCACCTGACCAACCATGTGACCCACCACCACGGCTCCATGCATTCCAGCAGTCAGGTGATGCCTTTGAGGGGGACAGCGTTCCTTTCATCAGACCAACAACTGTGAAATTACATTCACATCACTATGTGTGTTGTGGCGGTGTCCATAATGTGCCCTGTGTCCGTCAATGAGTGGGTGTGTGCGTGAGAGAGAGAGTGGTTTCCTTGAAAGAGAGTAGTTTCTCCCTCTTGTTTGGTTCCAATAAACTTGTCATCCAACTCCTCCCACACTCCTTGTCTTTCAGTACAGCAGCGTATGTGTGGGCTGCATTATTTTAACGCTGTCTGTAAGAGGAGCTGCTGCAGAGGTGTGATTACAGCTAAGAATCCCCATAGGGTGGCAAGCAGCCCCCATAGAGTGACTAGGCTCAGCACAATTACCATTGCAAGCATCCTGGGGGACCATCTGTAAAAGTGTGCGTGAACGTCTGTGTGCATCCGAGTTCTGTCTCATGTCAGGGTGCTCCTGAGGCAAGTTGTGTGCTTGTTTTGTCTGATATCAGAGAGCGTCCTGTCTTCTGGAGCGGGCAGCTGCTCAGGAGAACAGCGTGGCAGCTAAAAGGGCCATTAGTGGGATAGATGTGCTTACATAATACATTATCCATCTGCTCAAAAAGCAGGGCTTAACCAGAACACACCTATACCTCCCAGCACAACACTGTTCACCTTAGTAAACCACACACAGACACTCTGAAAGAGAAGACATGATAACAGTGATAACAGGTCATAACAACATACTCTCTGTATTTACTTTATAGATCTAGTCACCATTATTTCATTTGACATGAACATGAGGCAGGAAGTCAATAGTTCTGTTTTAAAACCTAGTGTGCTGACTAAAGACAGCATTTTAAGGCATCATAGGCCCAACATGAAGACAGTTATGCAGCAAAATGATGCTTTCTTAAGAGATTTTGACCAAGGCAGCATCACATGTATACCCACATGTAGGGGTGGTGATGGTGCAGTGGATAGGACACATGCCTTTGGTGTGATAGACCCGGGTTTGCATCCACTGTGTGACACCAATGTGCTCTGCTTCAGAGGCGTGCGACCTCTGACATATATAGCAATTGTAAGTCGCTTTGGATAAAAGCGTCAGGGTAATACTTTACAATACGGGTGCACTAATATGCAATAATTCATGCTTAACTAATGCGATAGATGTGTTAATGTATAACTAATGAAGAACTAAACCATTAATTAATGATTACTGCATCAGCAACTAATATCTAGTCTATATGATTAATAGATTAAGTGATACATGAATTGCTATTAATTCAATGTGTCATTGTGTATTAATTCCTTAACATATTTTATTAACTAATAGTGTAAATTAATGTGTTAATTACCACAATTAGTCAAAGTTATGCACTTCAAACTTCCAGTTGTCTGCTTTAATTAATCATTAGCTAATGATTTGCAAAGGTATCATCATGTTATGACTTTACTTGTTGGGGCACATCATTATTAACTAGTCATTTAGTAATTTGAACTTAAATTTGCCCAAACAGTGAAGTAATAATCATGTATTAATGCATATTAGTTTACCTGGAAGATGAAATACAAGGCTTTGGCTCATTCTGGTAATTAACATATTCATTAACACTATTAATAAAAAAATAGCTATTATGGAATTAATCCACAATTACATATTTACTTAAAAACAATTAATCTATGAACTAATACATTAAACTTACAGACTCTGTTAATTCCTAATGTGGTAATCATTAATGAATAGCTTAGATAATCATTAGTTACACGTTAATTCAGTATTATCTGTGCATTAGTTAAGCAATAATTAATGCTTATTAGTGCACCCCGTATTGTAAAGTGTTACCAGCGTCGGCTAAATTAATAAATGCAAAATGTAAATTTATCTTTCACAGAGAAGGCAAAATAGACAGTATTCGCAAGCTCAGTGAAAAAGGTTGACCCAAAACAGTGGACAAAGTGACAGATTATTATTTTTAGTAGAACTTCTATTTTATATTTTAACATCATGCTGTTAGCTTAGCAACATGTAATAATACAATGTATACATATATTTGGGGATATATACAGTATAAGTAAAAAAGATGTGATGAAGGTGTACAGTACACATACACCTTTATAATCATTATCGCTCTCATTCTAGTCTGATGACATTCAGCAGGTGAAAATGCAAATGAAAACACTTTCTCTAGTGTCCATGGTGACCAGGGACGGCGTGCACGTGCGCTCCACTAAACCCAAGTCTCTCCTTTCCATCCACACTATACTCATCGTTCCACACCTCTCTGTTCCTCTTTTTTAATTTGTGTATATTTCACCACTATTCTCCTGATTGGCTTGCGGAAGGCTGAGCTGATGAGAGTTTGAGCTGAACGGTTGTATTGCGCCACGGTCAGACAGCCAAGAGGAGCTTGGGGCAGCCTCCACCCACGCCAATGCCACTTCAGCCTCAGACACGCCACCCACAAGCACTCTCCAACCCAGCCAGAGCACAGCATGGGACCAATTAAAATGGCATCAATCAGAAAAAGAGAGGGATAGAGAGAGAGAGATTCCAAATCTGCTTATGACAGTCAGTTCCATACCTTCAGATTGATCAATGAGTGGCAGATGAGCCACACAACTTTCAATTTAATCATCCCAGGTAAAGTTAAAAGCTGGACAAATAGTGCAGATTGATAGAAACCACCGGAAAAGAGCATGCTGGTACAAATGGGTTAGTGCTGGTGTGGTGATAGTCTAACTATGGGCCACTATAATATTCTTTCTGTTGAAACTGGCTGATCAAGGAAAGTTTGCTGCACTGTAAACCGTGAAATAATTCGACAAAACAAAAAAAAACGAGGTAATTAACTTTAAATTTTGATTTTGTACTTTAACATGTTCATTGCAATTTAAAGGGTTAGTTCACCCAAAAATGAAAATAAAGTCATTAATTACTCACCCCCATGCTGTACCAACCCAGTAAGACCTTCGTTCAGTCTTCGGAACACAAATGAAGATATTTTTGATTAAATCTGAGAGGTGGATCACTCCTCCATAGACTGCCTAAGGGACTGGCACTTGACGGCCCATAAAGTCATTAAAGAAAATGTTTAAATATTCCATGTGCCTACAGTGGCTCAATTATAAGTTTATCAAGCGACGAGACTACTTTTTGTGCAAAAAAAAACATAAATAACGACTTTATTCGACTATTCCATTACTTCCTTATGGGCGCATGCGCGAGAACTGAGATGACGACGTTCTTCTTCAACTACTTCCTGTTACCGGCTGCTCACCGCTTAGGAGAATTACCGCCCCTACCGTATAAGATGATGTGCTGCTATAGCTGGAAGCGCAAAACTTTCTGTTTACAAGCAGAGGAAGATGCACGCTGTACATACGCTTTTCAATTACCGTATTTTCCGCACTATAAGGTGCACTTAAAAGCCTTTAATCTTCTAAAAAAACGACAGTGTGCCTTATAATCCCGAGCGCTTTATATATGGATCATCATCTTATACGGTAGGTGGCGGTAATAATCCTTAGCGGTGAGCAGCCGGTAACAAGAAGTAGTCGAAGAAGAACGTTGTCATCTCAGTTCTCGCGCATGCGCCCATAAGGAAGTAATGGAATAGTCGAATAAAGTCGTTATTTATGTTTTTTTCCGCACAAAAAGTAGTCTCGTCGCTTGATAAACTTATAATTGAGCCACTGTAGGCACATGGAATATTTAAACATTTTCTTTAATGACTTTATGGGCCATCAAGAGCCAGTCCCTTAGGCAGTCTATGGAGGAGTGATCCAGCTCTCAGATTTAATCAGAAATATCTTTATTTGTGTTCCGAAGATGAACAGAAGGTCTTACGGGGTTGGTACAGCATGGGGTGAGTAATTAATGACTTAATTTTCATTTTTGGGTGAACTAACCCTTTAATTGAAATATTGTCAAAGCTAACTCACACAATTTGAATGCATCAACATCATATTAACACAAATCTTTTGCAGTTAACTACGTGCTATTGTACAAAAAATACTACCACTATATACTTGCATGAACACAGTTCAGCAACACAAAAGTTTTACAGCCAAACTCTTAACCTAATAACAGGCTACTCTTTTACCACAATGGCAATCCATGCAAAAGGGCAAAATAACAGAAACCCCTATAAATCCCAACATAAAAGAAACATTAAACACTAACGCATCTCTCCCAATATTAATCTAGTGCAAAAACCTTATTCAGTCTGATTCAACAAACACTTGGTTTTAGACATCTGTTGCAACTCAGTTTAGTTGAATAAAATTAGATATTACGTTCATGTATTCTTTTATCTGAAGTATAATGAACTTTTAGTATACTATACGAGTAATGTATAAACATAGAAATATACAATATTAAAGCTTATTAAGACTATTATGTGATTCGCAAGCTCAAGTTATTTTTCATTTTTTGGTTTCAGTAAAATTTTAGTTAATGAACACATTTCAGTTTCATTTCATTCGGTTTTAAAGTGTGTTCAGAAGGCTTTACAACAGCATACCAGCAACCCATGATGCAAAACAAAACAATGCCGGTCTTTTCAACAGGAGGGTTACAGATTTAAGCTAAGCTATTAGGTGACATGCATTATTAACAGGCATTATTTTTGTCATAATGTTTTGAGACAATGCAAGACACACACAAACACATGCCTATCTCCATAATTCATGATAAAGTTTCAAAATTTAACTTGCATTGCATATAATGTGAGCTGGTTAACTACCTGTAGTCTAAAATTAAGAAACCCCTAGAAAACAGTGTGCTTAGACATTAAGTTGTGTGTAATTTTCACAATAAGTGGCTGCATTGTACACAAAAGAGCATATCATCCAATTAAATAAGAATACACTTTTGTTAAAAAATTTAGTCAATACTTTTTTGTAAAAAAAAAATATTAAAGCCTACTTTTGAGTAAGGATGATTTAAATGGATCACAAGTGACCGCAACAGCTTTTTTATTTCAAATAAATGCTTTTCTTTTGAATTTTCTATCCAAATAGGAATCCTTTTTTTTTATCACAAGAATATGAAACAGGACAACTGTTATGTAATATATTATCAACATTGAAACTGGCCCCAAACTTTTGAAAGGTGTACTTTTACTGTATGGATGTATGAAAGATTGCTTCAGTCATGTATTTAAGACACACGAGTGTTGTATCTAAGCTTGGCGGGTGATATCACAGTCCTACAGAAATACTGAGCCGCCGTGACGTGGTGATCTGAGATGTTATCTAACTAGCCATCTGTCACATGACTCCCTATCTCTCTAACAAAACGAGTGCAGATTAGTCCACCGAGGGTCCTTGATCGCAGGAAGGGAAATACATTAAGATCACCAGTGAGTCTTACAGAGCCCCAACACCTAGAACAGATATTATCGAACCTATTATTGAGTTTTCATAATGTCACACACACCAAACTGGATTTGAATGACAAACATCCGTGTGAGGTTATGCTAACTAATCCGAAAACTCTTCACAACGGCAATGTCATTGCTCAGATTATGACCTTGTCTTCTCTTTCAACCCTTCACTCCATCTCTCTTTCTTTTCTCTCCTCCTCTCAGACCTCTCACCCACTCTATACATCTATAAGTGTGAGCGCACAGGCTCGTTTCCATGGCAACCCCTGCAATCTAAACCATCTCAGAGACTGGGCCGCCCCACTGAACAAACACACACAGCGACCGGAGAAGATCCCCTCAACATGCAGATAGACAGATTTGGATTATAAGGGAGGAGTGGGGAAGTTGAAAATTCATAGAAAAGAACATTTTCAATGAAACATGAGATAGAGATACTCATTAAGGAAAGAGAGAGACCAATATAAAAATAGCCAATACCACCTCTCCTAGCAGCCCTGCATACATTTGCATGGTAAGCAGCACTGAGCGGTGAACACATGAACCCTGGGAGAAAGTTCAAGTGTAGGACGAACAGGAAGTGGATGCGGACAGCCAATCAGGAAGAAGATGGACAGAAATGGGGTTAAAGGGTTTGTTAGAGGACAGCTGTGGCAATATTTTGGTCTTTTTCGTATTGCTATGAATGCACATCACTGTGAAGAGATGACTCAAACTCCTTGAAGGACTTTAGATTATGCTAACTTTGAATCAACATGCACCAATGCTACATTTTCTATATTTTGTAATCATTATGTTCACAACTTGTAATAAATACTTCAATGAGCTCATTGTTTTTGCCCTAAATTAATACATTGTTAGCTATCTGCACTTCTGAAAACGGATTACTTTAAATTGTAATGTGGATACTGTGTAAAGCTACTTTAAAACTAAATGTATTGTAAAAAGCGCTATATAAATAAACGTGACTTGAACTAAATAGACTACGGCTCTTTTATGCGTTTATAAAGTGTACTCAAGACGAGAGTTTTCAAGAGTGTTCAGCCTTTTAATTAACATATTGGTTATCTGAGATATTTTAATTGATCAGTACCACTCAATTTTGGATACATACGGGTGTATATTAATTTATTTGGATCATTTCAACAAGATTATATTTTGTTGGAAATTGTTATAATTTTTTTTAGGATTGAACAGAAAGTTCCAAAGAACAGCATTTAAAATAGAAATGTTTTGTAACATTGTAAATGCTTTGCTGTCACTTTTGATCAATTTAAAGCTACACTGTGTGATTTTTACCCACATCTAGAGGTAAAAAGGTATATGACCATCCAGTAAATATTAGTTTCTGTTCCTCTCAATTCCAATTTCATTTTAACTCCTACGGTGGCCAATGTAGTCCAAGATTAACATGGCTTCCAGTTCGACCTCATCCATGAGTGTTAACTCAAACGTAAACGCGAAAGGCAAAGCTTGAATTAACGGGTATATTCCTCTTTGGCTGATGTACTTTCAAGATGGAGGGGCAACATGGCGACCGACATTAGAACCCCTTACCCGTATGTATTTTCAATGGCATATTATACACTCAAGAGAATACTTTATAACTTGAACCAAGTAAATATACATTAATGAGCACATATATTTTTGAAAGAACCAAGTGTTTTTAGCTAAGAATAAACTAAAAGAGTTACACAGTGTAGCTTTAAGGCATCTTTGCGGAAAAAAAATAACAAAAAATGAATTGCTTTAAAATATATATACATATATATATATATAGAGGGAGAGAGAGATAGATGATATCTCTTACTGACCCAAAACTTTGACCAGTAGTGTATAAATATTTTTTATAGAAAATTTCACATGCTGCCACTGTTTTGTCTCGCCTGTAAGGTGTATGTCTGTCTGTCTGTCTGTCTGTCTGTCTGTCTGTCTGTCTGTCTGTCTGTCTGTCTGTCTGTCTGTCTGTCTGTCTGTCTGTCTGTCTGTCTGTCTGTCTGTCTGTCTGTCTGTCTGTCTGTTAATCCATGGCTCAGTCCCACCTGCTATTTTCAGACAGTAAATCCTGAACAACTGACATGCTGCACCTGACAAAAACGATTCCACTCCGTCAGGGGTAAACACACACATACACACACTTTTCATGTTTTATAAGGACTTTCCATAGCCATAATGATTTTGATACTGTACAAGCTGTATATTTTACATATTACACTAACCCTACCCAACATAGAAAACTTTCTGCATTTTACATTTTCAGAAATCATCACTTATGATTTATAAACATTTTTTCCCTTAATGGGGACCAAACAATGTCCCCACAAAAACAAGAATTTCAGCTATTGCCATCCCCATAATGTAGGGTTTACCAGGCCACATACACACACTTATTCCTTTTTTCAACCTTTGTTGGTTATCCTTTCATATGATTAAATGTATTGAAAGGTGGGATGAGTCAGAATCCTGAGAATGGAGGAATACATTTGGCTGATGAGAGGATCACTATAAATAGAGGGAGGGTAAAGATAGAAGCACAGCGTCTGTCACCTCTCATCAGAAGGGTGAGCTGATAACGGCAAAAGAGACAAACTTACGCAAAGCAGGTGGGAGTCGGGATACGTTATTGCTCCCATTTTCTTTTCAATATCTCAAGATTTATGTGTATATAAATGCACTCAGGCAGTGGAACAGACAGAAATATGTTTCATTTATGCGACTGAAACATCTGTGACCAGCGCAGTCTGTAAACAGCAATGAAAATGTGCGTTCCGAATTGGTCGTAACACAAAAAGAGCCAAGTGGGAGGTGGGTCGGGCAGGTAGGAACATGGGTAATTTTACAGAAAGCAAGGACGCTGCAGTGCCTGAGCTATTCTGGTCTGCGTAGCTTGAGGTGCCACTGAAAATAGCTCAACTGCCCTTCATATCTAAAAAGAGTCTCTTTCCTGTGTGTGAGTTTGTGTGTAAGACTTGATTGGATCAGATTGTGGATACAAGACAACACTCTCCCACCTCTAGGAACCAAAAACTGCTCTCATCTGCTATTTGGTGGTTTGCTCTTCATGGCAGCAAAGATCAAAAGTCATGAGGAGATATTTGTACAAAAATCTTTGAACAATTATTTAAAGAATATTTGTGCTCCGATTCCTCCAAATGATTCTGGTTCTTTAAATTTTATTCCATTCCATTAAAGGAGAACTCTGGCGAACAATGAACCTTTGGTCTAATAAAACATTGGTACCTAGTCGATCGCTCTCTGAGATTTGTTTTCATGATAATCGAATGTAAAGAGTTTTATCTCTAAAAACTGTTTAACGTATAATGCTAGTAATGGGGGCATTGACTAGGTAATAAGAAATCGCTAGTTTATACCACTAACAAGGCTCAAAATAGCCCCACACTAACACAGTAACATAATGAGTGTCCATACATGCAAAACGAAGCATTGAGAACTTTGTAAGTTCTCAATTTTGCTAGTTTTGTAAGAACTTTCAATTTATTCACACCTCTCTACCATTGAATTCAACGTATCACCAGCGCTCGGGATTCGCTTCCATGATGCGGTCAAGTACGACTTGCAGTCTGTGAGGTAAACTAAATGCTGTTGGCTATTTGAAAAGATGGAGGAGGGCGCGCTTC
Source organism: Hybognathus amarus (assembly GCA_030378365.1). Taxonomy (NCBI): domain Eukaryota; kingdom Metazoa; phylum Chordata; class Actinopteri; order Cypriniformes; family Leuciscidae; genus Hybognathus; species Hybognathus amarus. Next base: position 320,342 of record JAQIUQ010007366.1, on the reverse strand, counting down.
CGAGCGAACATGTTTTTTATAGCTTCAGGGTGTATGCAGGTTTCACAAAGTCAAATTTAAGACTTTTTAAGACCTTTTTAAGACCATTATGAATGAAATTTAAGACCTATATCACGAAAACAAAAAAAAACCTACAAAGGAAACTAATAACGAGTCTCAAAATTATTCGCAAAGTAATTTAATATATTCAAACTGAACATTTGTCGAAAATCAGCACGAACGGTCCCGTGATTTTGGAAATTAGTTCTGTTTTTGTTTTTATAAAATCCCCAATTCCAAAGCGTGTAATGTAGGCCGTTTTATCTTTCCCGCACCTGAAGGATTTAGCGATGTCAGAGTCCGGAAACATAGTTTGAAACAATGTAGGACTGGTGTCTTGTCACAGTGTGGAGAACCCAGAGCACCTCCGTTGGCTCTGATCCAAAAGCAAAATTAAAAATCAGCAAAATCTGATCCAAAATTCAGATATTTCAAGCCAAGTATCGCTAAACTTAAAATCCGTATTATGTCTGTCTGTGGTATCTGAGATACGCGCAAATAACACGAAACCTCAAAACTGATTGTCTGTTGCATATTGGTCTATTTTGTAGTGGTAATACAGCGAATTATATTTGAATTAGCAAGAAAAGAACTACAACCACAGAATTTTTTTTTTAATTCAAAAATGCAGTTGGAACATTTCAATGAGATTTACATGGACGTAGGAAAATTAAGACCTGTTTAAACTGATTTAAGACCTAGAACACAATACTTCAGCAAATTTAAGACTTTTTAAGGCCTTAAATTGTGATTTAGAAATTTTAGACTTTTTTAGACTTTTTAAGACCCTGCGGAAACCCTGAGCTTTCCACAAGTCTGTCGTATTGTCAGTTAAACAATCTTGTAGCCGCTTAAATATCACAAGTTAAAGATGCTAAACAGTTTTTAGAGATAAAACTCTTTACATTCGATTATCATGAAAACAAATCTCAGAGAACGATAGACTAGGTACCGATGTTTTATTGGACCAAAGGTTCAGTTCTCCTTTAAATGTAAAAAATTATTATTATTGGTTCCCAACCCTACTCATGATCTAAAATTGTGTATTAATTTTATTTTTTTGAAAGTGCTTTTTGATACGTTCTGGGAGTTCTTAAGAGTGTGCACATCTATTGATATTTTATCAGTCTCTATAATATACTGGACTGACCTGATCTTTATTTGTGTTGTTGGGGTTCTCATGCATGTCAAATCACCCCACCCAGGCAGGTCAGCACCAGCAGTGCTTTGGATCAATAAGAAAGATCAACCGGAGGTCAATAGATGCATGTACAATAACACAGAACAAGGCTTTACTCTACCACAGGATATAAACTGGAGGGATGCTGAGCTCTCATTTATGCCCAGAGCAAAGTCACACATTAGCACTAACTGACTGTTTGCAAGGAGACGCTAGAATTAAGTGATCTCCAGCCAAGCTCATCCTCAGTTTACTGACACCTTTGAAACGAGGCCTGTGATTAACGCAACATCCAGACAACACAACTATTATTTAGACACAGAGCTTGAATGTGTGCATTTTATTGTCTGTTGCGACTGTGTGGACGACGTGCCTTTGTGTGGGCGCTGTGTTGTTGTTTGTTGCCCCTTACATTTGTGCGTAAACGTACACATTTGCAGGTCTAGTATTATCACAGCTCATTGATGAATTAACCTAGTGTGTCGAAACATCATTAATCTGTCAAATGAAAAGAATGATTCATACTTTAACAGAGCTAGTTTAATCTAAAACAAATATTTGGTCATCATTTACTCACCCTCATGTCATTCCGAATCTGTTTGGTTTACTTGTTTTTTTTTTTTTTTTTAAGCAAATTTAGAAGACTATTATTATTTGTTATAAAAGTGCCATTGAGCTGCAAAAAATTACAAAAAAAATATCATAACAGTATATGTCCATATATGACTCGTTTGTTCAAAGTTTTTAAAAAACACAATACAATAACTTTGTGTTAAAACAGACTGTAAAAGGCAAAGACGGTCAACTCTTATACATATGAATGGGAAAAAATGGTGACTAGTCTTAACCATAAATTTAACAAAACAAAAGAGCTAAGAAATTCTGGATACAGGCGTTGCAATGTTCAACTGTGGCTAAAACAGCACAAATTATGATACCATTATCAAATTTTATTTCTGACAAGAAATAGCAAAGCATGACTTGACTTCGAAATCCTGATTTCGCTAGTAGGCTATATGGGGGCATTAACTAAGTAAAAAGAAATCGCTAGTTTATACCACTAACAAGGCTCAAAATAGCCCCACACTAACACAGTAACATAATGAGGGTCCATACATGCAAAACGAAGCATTGAGAACTTTGTAAGTGTACAGACCGTTTAATAAGAAGATACTTTATAAAGACAGTTCAATTCGTGTATACACAGGAGCCATCTTTGGAAAACAGTCATGAGTCAAACAACGAACGTCATGCTAAGTGATCTGAACTTAATGAAGTTCTGCGAACTTCTGAACTGTATGAACGGCGTTTGGGGATCGACTTATAGAGACTATTTTTTAAGATGGCTCTTGCTGTGTATACATGAAGTGAACTGTCTTTATAACGTATCTTCCTATTAAATGGTCTGTACACTTACAAAGTTCTCAATGCTTCATTTTGCATGTATGGACCCTCATTATGTTACTGTGTTAATGTGGGGCTATTTTGAGCCTTGTTAGTGGTATAAACTAGCGATTTCTTTTTACTTAGTCAATGCCCCCAGTACTAGCATTATACGCTAAACAGTTTTTAGAGATAAAACTCTTTACATTTGATTATCATGAAAACAAATCTCAGAGAATGATTGACTACCGATGTTTTATTAGACCAAAGGTTAATTTTGCGCAAGAGTTCTCCTTTAATGTTACTTTCAACATTAACTAATACATTATTAAAATCAAAAGTTGAATTTGTTAACATTAGCTAATGCACAGTGAACTAACCTAACCAATAAGCAACTGTATTTTTAACTAACATTAACAAAGATTAATAGATACTGTATCACATGTTTTGTTCATTGTTAGTGAATACATTATGTTATGTTAAGTGTTACCAAAAGTCATATAGTTTTGGAACGGTATGAGTAAATGATAACAGAATTTTTATTTTTGGGTGAACTATCTCTTTAAAACACAGAAACACACCTTTGTCAGAATTTTGATTGAATTGCTATCCAATGAAGATTATCTGTCATGATCATCTCCATTAATGCATCCAGTCCATTTATCCATTTATAACCGGAGTGGGAATTAAACAAAGCTATTCCTGAATCTTGCAGTCCAGCATTTCTGATTTGAGTCTGCATCATTAGTTAACCTCAACTGGAGAAAGGTATCTCCCAGCATCAGCCTCAGGTGTGTGAGTGGGCTCTCAGAACATATGCTCGACACACACGAAAGAACAGCTTCAGCCCACACACACACACACAAACAGAAGAGTTAAAGAGTGGGATTTCCCTAATGGACACTGCTTCTTTACACGCACGCACAGACACACGCACACACACATCCTCTCATAAGTATCTTGGCACAGGCCTTTCTCTTGATGCACTAATGATGCAAAACAAAACCAAGAGGATTTCATGAATCTATCAAACGCCCATCGTCAGGACAGACAAACCAGTTCTCAGATCATTACTATTCAATTGTCAGTGATATCCAAAGACAACTGAACATTTGTTTTGTGCTGTCAATTTCCTTTTAAATTGAGTAAATACTTGTGTCATATTAATTCATTTTAGTCTGTTTTACTAAACATTAGTCGTTTTAAGCTAAAATGAAACTAAATATTCAAACATTTTATATACTAACTAACTTAACAGATTTTTGTTTTTGAGTTTTTTATGCTCACCAAGGCTGCATTTATTTATTTATTTATTTATTTATTTATTTATTAATACTGTGAAATATTTATGCAATTTAAAATAAATTTAGTAGAATTAAATTAAACAAATTTCCATATTAATATATTTTAATTAGTAATTTATTAAAGTGATGGCAAAGCTGAAGATCAGCATCATTACTCCAGTCTCACATGATCCTTTAGAAATCATTCTGATATAATTCTGATATGGCACTGAATACATTTTATTTCATCAAGAAAACAGTTGCACTTAATAATTTTGTAGAAACTTTGATTTGGGTGGGGGATTTGGGGTGAACAAAACATTTAAAATGAAAACAGAAAACATTATAAATGTCAGTTTTGATCAATTTAAAGGAGTAGTTCACTTTTTAAAAAAAAATTGCTGATAATTTACTCACCCCCATGTCATCCAAGAGGTCCATGTCTTTCTTTCTTCAGTCAAAAAGAAATTAAGGTTTTTGATGAAAACATTCCAGGATTTTCTCCATATAATGGTCTTCAATGGGAACCAAACGGTTCAAGGTCCAAAAGAAAGTTTCAGTGCAAACTGGAAACTGTTCAAAGGGCTTTTAACTATTACAGATAATGAATAAGGATCTTATCAAGTGAAATGATGGCTCATTTAAAAAAAAATAAAATAAAGTTTACGTTTTATAAGCTCAAATGGTCGCCTTGCTCTGTTCTGTGATGCAGCAAGTGAGTCTTCTGTTCAAACTCGTTCATCAAAATGAACTAATTTTTATGAACGAGTTCGAACATGAGAGTCACGAACACGCATCACACCCTAACCCTGACAGAGCAAGGCGAGCATTTGAGCTTATAAAACTTAAACTTTGTTATTTATTTTTTAAATGAGCGATCGTTTCGCTTGATAAGACCCTTATTCATCGTCTGGTGTCGTTTAAAGCCCTTTGAAGCTGTACTGAAAGTGTCTTTTGGACCTTGAACCGTTTGGTTCCCATTGAAGTCCATTATATGGAGAAAAATCCTGGAATGTTTTAGTCAAAAACCTTAATTTCTTTTCGACTGAAGAAAGAAAGACATGGACATCTTGGATGACATGGGGGTGAGTAAATAATCAGAAAAAGTTTTTTTAAAAGTGAACTACTCCTTTAATGTGCGCTTGTAGAATAAAAGGATATATGTCCGTTGAATGACCCCAAACTTGAGCGTTAGTGAATAATTATTTAACAACCCCCCTCCGAAGAAAAAAACTTAATTAATGAACATTTTGTCAGCGATTCCCTTATGTGCCTGACGTCACACATACATTTCTGTCTGCTTCTTGTGTTAATTGGACTCAAGAGTCTCACCTTCACTGGAGGATCCCGACAGATCAATGATGACGTACACTTTCCCCTCAGGCTCCAAGTCGATCTGTAGAGAGGAAACACAAAGGCAACCAATCAGAGAACAGCATCTCAATACAGCATCTCAGCACGAAAGGAAGACGAATTCATCCAGAAGCACATTAACTTTGTAAACACGCTTCATAGACAGCTCATTTAACCATCACCTGTTCTTTTATCAGCCGACGCCAAAGTTCACAATCCCAGTAATTGATTCCCTCCTTGAATCTCTCTCTACAGGGATGGGCCCCTCGCACACATGCTCACTAACTTCCTGCTCTCTGCCTCTTTTGGTTGTCTCTAAGGATGGAGGGTGGCAAAGAGTTGGCAGGGAAACTGCTTCGGTTTTATAATTCCTTTTCAAACAATTTCCTGCCAGTGCAGCGCATCCCCGAGCGACCCACGCAGACCCCACACGGGCCCGACGCCTAGCCGAGATTCGACGCCCACTCGCCATCAACTCCGCGTGGGGGAGAGGAGCTAGGAGAGGCACCAGATCCACAATGTCAGGAAACCACTGCTTAATCTTATTATGCAGAGAGAGAGAGAGAGAGAATACGGGCCCGCGGTGCATATGTGGAGGTGGATGGAGATGTCAGAGAGAGAGAGAGATATCGAGCTGCATTCATAGAGCCTCTCAAAATAGTAGGCCTGTTTTATTTTTCTCTTCACAGTGATCTAGATCGTCAGGGACACTGCGGACCCGGTGCCAGATCAGCACTACCGGTCTTAGTCCTCTTCCTGAATACAGGAATTAGGACATGAAGAACAGCACAAGCTCTGCAGCAGAAGGGATTTCGTTTGTCCAGATTTCAGTCACAGTTTGTGCCGTGGAGGTTGCAGTTCTGTCGTTTTGTCCCAAGTTTAACCTGCTCTCTAAGCTAAGGGGAAAAACCTGATTTATCTCTTAAATCCTAATGAAATCATCCGAATTTGATGCACTTTCGACAACTGAGCCTGACGCACTCTCAAAACTGCCCTCTCGAACATATCAGGCCATCTACCTGCAGTCATCTGATGAAATTATAATCAATAGCTTTTAAGGGATAGTTCAACCAAAAATATAAAACAAAATGTCTTTGGTTAATCTTCGAAGTCATTTTGTGAGAGCTAATATCACTTTATATGATGAGAATTAATTTAGGCTTTTATTTACATCTCGACACACATACATACTGTAGAGCACATCACATTTAGCAAACATGGAAGCTTGTGTGTCCATCTATAAATAAAAACATATATTAAAAGGATAATTCACCCAGAACTGAACATTAGCTCATGTTTTACTCACCCATGGTAACGCTTGGAAGAGCAAGGTCATTTTTTAATACAACTCCTATTGTATTTGTCTGAAAGAAGAATGTCATATACACCTAGGATAGGGATAGGACTAAAGGGTGAGTAAATCATGGGGTAATTGTCATTTTTGGGTGAACTATCCCTTTAAGTATGTTCATCATATAAAGCAATTGTATCTCTTTACAAGACTTGGATTAAATCACTTCGATTCATATTGATTCGTTTCATGACACCTTTATATATCTTAGGTTTTTGTTACCTGGACAATGGAGGGACAGAAACTCTCAAACTTCATTAAAAATATCTAAATTTGTGTTTCGAAGTAGGGCTGTCAAATGATTAATCGCGATTAATCACATCCAAAATAAAAGTTTGTGCTTACATAATATATGTGGGTGCACCGTGTATAGTTATTTTATTCAAATAAACACACACATGCTTGTCTATATTTAAGAAATAATTTCATGTATATACTGTATATAGATTTAATTTATGTATATATATATATATATATATATATATATAAATAATATTTTTTTCTTACATATACATGCATGCGTGTGTATTTATATTTATATATATATTTATATATATATATATATATATATATATATATATTACACACAAAATAATTATACACAGTGCACCCACATATATTACGTAAACACAAACTTTTATTTTGGATGTGATTAATCGCGATTAATTGTTTGACAGCCCTATTTGGAAGATTAACTAAAGGCGTATGGGATGACATGGAGGTAGGTAAATGACATCAGGATTTTCATTTTTGCATGAACTATCCCTTTAAATCACTGTAAGACAAAAGTTGTGACTACAAAACCACTGGTGATGTCATCTGAAATGCTAACAGGGTGATGACATGTCTATTATTCAGTCCCCCCTCCCCTTCCTGTGATGTCATGAGATTCCATTCAACAGCAGCCTCCTTGAGTGTGTTTGTCTCAGAGGTGCAACGGCCACTAAATTTAGCAGAGGAAGGAAAGGCCACTGCATGTGTGTGAGTGTGAACGTGCAAGGATTGAGCTGTGTGTTCTAGTCTCCCCGATGACACTCTCCAGGAAACCAGTATCATGCTTTGCTAAACAATGTTGGCAAGGTAGCTTTGCTGGTCATGTATGTGTATGAAAGCTCTTTCCAGATGGCAGTGTAGCTAAAGTCTTCAAGGTGCACATTTTCTTTAAAAGGAAAAAAAAAATGTATAAACATCCTTCAAATAAATCTTTTTCTACTTTTCCCCTAAACTTTATTTTTCTTGTTCCATTTGCAAATAGTTGTATCTTGATTTAAGTATTAACCTATAGCTAATTATGTTAATTTATGCTTAAAACAATGTTTTTCAATATTAAATCAATATTTTTGTCTTTTTCTCCAATAAAAAATTTAAATAAGATTTTGAATTAAAATCTTGAAAAAAATTGTTTTATTTAAGTTAAGATTTACTTAAACTTTTACTAAAAACTTTCCTTAAAATTGTATGAGATGTACTGTATGCATACAACCAATTTGCCATTGGCATAAGGAACAAATTATCTTACATATCTTACAAATTATCTTGCATGAAATACATTTTTAAAGACTGGGAAAAAGACAAAACATTGGTTAAGGAAGTAATTTTTGGCTGGATCTGGAGAGATAAAGGGTTGCTTATAAGCATTAACTGAATCCTAAAATGACAAATGAAAAAAAAAAAAATTTTGTTGTCTCTATTTGCATGTGCAAATGCAGGCCAAAGTCTATAGGCTATCACTTGTTCGATTGATATAGCCTAATAAGCTGACTGCCTGTTTCTTTTTGTCTGTATTTGTATTTTTTTGTGAAGCGACCTTGGGTTCTTGAAAGGCGCTATAAAAAAACCCATATAATTATTATTATGCCACGTACATCATTTGAGACAAGGCCAAATATGACAAGAAAAGAACTCAGTGAAAGAAACAGAGCCTGTGGCATGATACCAGTCTCTCTTTTGCTCAAAAGATGCTGCTATTAAATATCTTTCTTAGTAAAACTGGGGCAAATTACGTCTAAAAAGGGGCATTAACTGCATTTTAATGTCATTTGAATTGTAAAAATAAAATGGGGCCCAAAAGTTTGAGATCACTCAGCAAAACTGCAGTTATAAAATATTTATAATATTATACGTTTTTCACTAAAAAAATGTTTTTTATAAGCATTATTTACAACAAATAAAAGTTCCAGAAACAGAATCTTACATTTTTCTAAATAATTTTACGTCATAACATTTCTTTGTTTTACATTTTTCAAAATCCTAAAAAACAAACACACCTTTCATAGGTTTAAATGAGATGAATTTTAAACGTGGTCTCATACTTCCTCACCCCACTGTGCATAAGTGCATTACTTAAAAAAAAAAAAATCCTCTAGCTAACAGACACTGGAAAAACTAATGTAGCTAATCTGTCTGTTGAAGGTTGTCAAATGCGTACATGCCAACCAAGTATATTACACTGATAACATTTAAGAAATATAGCTTTTATACAACGAACAAGTGAAAAACACACACACACACACAGATGTACAACAATCTGTCAATCAATAGTGATTTGTCCCTTTTTGAATAATGTACAGCAGCACTGCTGCAGAGTGTTAGATTACACACATTACTTGCAAAGAGAAACCATTTCTTACGGCGTTTATAATTTTCTGTGCAGTTCCTGTCTTCCTCTTTTTGTTGCATCTGAGGCTTTCTCTCTTTCTGTCCTTTTTTCTCCCCCTTTTTCATACACAGACAGATCTCATACATACCAGTGTTCACACCTACACAGAATAAATACACAACTTTGCTTTTGAAAAACGATACTAATTTTTATCAATTCATTTTGCCTTAATCTTCATTTACCATAAAAACACAGCTTTAATAATTATAAATTACATACTAAGCTCACTATAGGTCAATAGTGGTATTCTTTTGCATTGTTGTTTCTGATTAGAGTATCATTTGCAATGCTTCATGGGATGTAGTTCACTGGCTCATAATTTAGTACATCATCTAAGTCACTGTAGCATTCCACATACAAACCAATAGGATGCTACTGGGGGGGTGTCAAACTAAAGGCATCATATGGATATCATGAGAACGTAACTGGGAAGTAAACAAGAAAAAAATCAGAGAGAAAGAGAGAGAATGGGGAGAAAGGGAGGATAAACCCAAAGATAAGCTGTGGGACATAATCAGTTCCTCTTATGCAACACCCTGTGGCTCAACCTCGTCCACACCCACAGCTCAAGAGGCTCACTGTCTCACTGGCCCTCCCCTTAGAAAAGAGATATCAGAGAGATCGCTTTAATATCTCAACTGTTTCTCCTAGACAGGCATTAAAGGACATATAGAGAACAAATAGATCCGGAGAAGAGTCTACTGCCTCACAGATTTTCCAAAAGACCAAGAGACCAAATTCAATAAATTTCAATATGACCTTTTCTCAAATTCATTCACAAGACCAAATTATTTTAGAAATACTATCCAACACAATTACAAAGATCAGTTGTCTTCCAGAATTTAAACAATGGTCACATTTGTGTCTAGTTTAATTTCTCCTGTATGGAATGTAAGGCAAAGCACAAAATTACAAAATAACACATACACTGTAACTGTACATTGTTCAAAGTTGCAACAAGTAGCATTTGGACAGTTTCTGGAAAGCATCTGGGATGTTGGTGGAACATCGTCAATAGTTAATGTGATGACCTAAACCTGTGGTTAGTCTGTTAGGACACCTGTGTGAACTTGAGGAGGGCTAACTTCATACATCTGCTCAAAATCACTTCAGGACCAGTTGCTTCACAAATGTGCATATGCCAGTGTGGTGTGTATGTGGAAAGGATATCAAGTACAACACAAAGAAAACAAACTCTTGCTCTGGTTACTGTCCTCCAGTGCCTGAATTTGCACCGCTCATTGGCCTTAACTCGCCCTCTCTCGGTTCTAATCACCGCTGTGCAAACAGATACCCACAAGCCACAGAGAACACATGCCACTCACGCTCTCCCAAATGCGCGTCTCCATGGAAAAATGCTTAGCACTGCTCAGTAGTCTAAAAAAAAAAACCTAAGGTTTTTGAATCAACAGCTTTCAGATTTTTTATTTAAGGCCAATCCAAACCAAGAACAATGAATATAAAGAGAACTATAACGACATCTGCATTAGCATCAACAGAAGATAATGTCCTGTTTATTATAAGCATCCACTTATTCGGTCATTAACTACACTGTAAAAAATAACCGTGATTTAACGGTAAAATACTGTAAAAATGCTACAGTGCAAAACTGTTAATTGGTAAAGAGAAAGATTCTGTACTATACACGGTAAATAACTGTGATATAATTTTACAGTTTTTGAAAGTGAAAAAGACCAAATCATTGTATAATTTACAGTGAAAAAACGTAAATTGACATTCCCACAATTCCCTGTGTGACACTTCACATTTTATGTATTTTTGTTGAAATAACTATGGTTCCTCATAGTTTTATTGTTTTTTTTTTCTAATCAGTTATGTACATTAGGGTTTTATGTTACATTTAATGTTGTTAAATGAATGTTTATTGCATTTTTTAAATTTCATGTGTGTTACCATGATGGTGCTTAATGTTTGTGTGAATGACATTTTGCAGCTTCTTTCAATTAGTATTGTATAGCTGTGATTGCTCATGTAACTCTCATCACTGTTGTGATGATTGTTGGTTGTCAGTGCATTACAATGGTCTAAAACAGATATCAATATGTCAATAAGTTGGTAAATCCACATTTTATCAGAAAATAAAATACGGTTTATTACTGTAAATTTTAAATTAAGTCTATAAAACCATTAACGTTTCTACCGTATTTTTAACGGTAAAGTTCTGGCAACCACAGCAGCCGTTTTTTTACCGTAAAATTTACGGTTTATTTTTTGCAGTGTAATCTCCCTCATTCCAAACCCGTAAGACTTTTGTTGATCTTTGGAACATTGATGAAACCTGAGAAATTTCTATCCCTCCTTTGACGTACGCAACTGACACTTTGATGCATCAAAAAAGTTAATATGTGAATAAAAGCCTAAATTCAATCTTTTCATCATATAAAACGATCAAGTCTCTTCAGAAAATTGATACTAAACCACTCAGTTCTTATGGATTAGATTTATGATCTCTTTATGAATGTTGCTGCCAATTTAGGGACAGAAAGCTCTCAGATTTCATCAAATTTCATCTTCATTTGTGTTCTAAAGATGAACGACATGAGGGTGAGTAATTAATGACAGAATTTTCATTTTTGGGTGAACTATCCCTTTAAATCATCTGCTGCTTTAAACATTTTGTTAGTTCTCATCATTGGTGTGAATGGGCCTTTACTCACACTCAGGTTGTTCCAATCCATATATGACAGGGGAAGAAATCACTAGAAAATCATTAAATTTCACTTCATGCGCAAAAAAAGACAACAATGTTTAATTTGTTATTTTATGTTTCACAGAAGTCAAGTTTAGAACAACATGTGAAGTAAATAATGTCTGATTTTTTATTTTGTGTATACAGACCGGAGCCATCTTTGGAAAACAGTCTCGACTTGTCAAACCACGAACGACATGCTGAGGGATCTGAACTGTATCAAGTTCAACGAACTTCTGAACTGTATGAACGGCGGTCGGGGATCGACTTATTGAGACTGTATTCTAAGATGGCTTGTGTCTGTATACACGAAGTGAACTGTCTTTATAAAGTATCTTCTTATTAAACGGTCTAAAGTTCTCAATGCTTCGTTTTACATGTATGGACCCTCATTATGTTACTGTGTTAGTGTGGGGCTATTTTGAGCCTTGTTAGTGGTATAAACTAGCGATTTCTTTTTACTTAGTAAATGCCCCCATTACTAGCATTATACGCTAAACCGTTTTTAGAGATAAAACTCTTTACATTCGAATCAACATGAAAACAAATCTCAGAGAACGGTTGACTAGATACCGATGTTTTATTAGACCAAAGGTTCATTTTGCACCAGAGTTCTCCTTTAAGGTCTTTTAAGAAAGATGGATTCTGATTGGCTGCCAATGTTTTTATCATTGATCAGTTAAAAAAATCATTCTGAAATGACTGCAATCATATTGTTCCTCTGTGTTGATATTTGTGGACTGTCTCGTAGAATTAGAACGATTATTTAAAACATATTGTAAGTTCTAATCATTGGTGTGAATGGGCATTTACTCACCCTCAGATTGTTCCAAATCATATATGACAGGGGAAGAAGTTACTAGAAAATCATCAAATTTCACCTCATGCACAAAAAAAAAAAGAAGACGATGTTTAATATGTTATTTTTTGTTTCACAAAAGTCAGGTTTAGAACAGCATGTGAAGTAAATAACGTCAGTTTTTGTCAGAACTTTCCCTTTAATATAAACAAAGTTTGAATTAGTTTGTATGACACACAGGGAAGACAGCGTATGCTACATTTCTATCTTGTACATTCAGTATACACGGAGGTGGTTGCGATTTATGGATCCGCGTCTCAGGACTAAATATAAAAAGTAATGCTGTCAATCCATCCCTGACTATACAAAAAAAAGCAGCCTGTTTCTTTAAAAACTAAATATGAAAGGATGAGGCTGTGGTCAAGTATATCACATTAAGCTGTTAGTCCTATTAGGACTGTTGATTTGACTATAGGAGAGCCCACTGTAGGGATGCGGGAGAGAGAGAGACAGAAATACCCTGTGCTACTGAAACAGTCTCCTAACTGTGCACTTGGGAAATCAAAAGTAGGTCTAAGAAGTTTTAAACACATGTGCCACTGATTTCTAAACGAATCTCTCTGCTAGGATTAAACATAGGAACACTTTCTTTCCACTCCTCCTCAATTTCGCCCTCTCCTCATCCGTTTCTTACCCTCTCTCTAAGACAGTTTGAGCTCAGCAACAGTCCTCCTACGTCCATCTGTCAACAGCAGAGCTCCAGCATGACGGCTGAGCGGCACGCACGGCTCCCATTCACACTCAAAATCACACACAAATGTGGCCATACGAGCACATTCAGCTCTGTGAACACACCGGCTCAGAGTGAAACCTTCAGAGCTCCATGAATTACTAATAAGACACCACACCAGGGCTAATTGTGCATAATTCATGATACAGACAAATAATGAGAACCTTTGAAGGTCTGATTGGAATTCAGTTTGAATAAACACTGTGTCCTGAGAGGGCTTTAGTAAATACAATAGTGCAAAAAGAGACCAGACAAAATGAAAACAGCCATCTGGAGATAAAACGCTCATGTAACTGCAAGCACAGGAACAGACTACAAGCCTTTGTGTCTCAAACATCATGAGGTGTGAGTTACTTTGATTTAATCTCAGGCATAAAGCGAGCATGCACAAACACGTACATGTGCACGCACACACACATAGGCTGATGGTTGTGGTACACTGGTATGTGTGTGTGTTTGTGCACATGCAGAGTGTGAACAGGGTGCTGAGAGGATTCAAGTCTGTTGTGGGCTCCTGCAGTGAAAATGACTGCAGATATGATGATGGTGATGATGGGAGATTTTGGCCCCTCTGTGAGCAATATGAGCACTTATTTAGTTCTTTATTATTTATTTGTTTTCAGCAAAAATGGATAATAATACATTTAATTTGTACAATCTAAAAATTGCTGGGTTGTTTTAACCTAACTTTGGGTAAAATATGGACAAACCCAGCCATATTTGTCCATATTTGACCCAAAGTTGGGTTAAAACAACCCAGCAATTTTAGAGTGTAACATTAACGGTCCCACTTTATATTAAGTGGCTTTAAGTACTATGTACTTACATCGAAAAATAAGTACAACGTATTATTGTGGTCCGGTTGTATTGTAAAACACATTTGCTGCTATTGAGGTGTGATACGGGTAAGGTTAGGGACAGGTGTGGTGGTATGGGTGGGTTTAAGGGTAGGTTAAGGTGTGAGGGATGGGTCAACTGTGTAATTACAAATGTAATTACATAAATTAACTACAGCTGTAATTACATGCTGGTATTTTTTAAATATAAGTACAATGTAAAAACATACGTATGTACACAATAAGTCCATTGTACTTACATTGAAAGTAATAATTTGATACATAGTATAAAGTGGGACCGAAATTAATTTTGAAACAGTTCAAAAGCCTATTACTATATTATTATTATTAAAGTTTCCTATTCTAATATATATAATTTATTCTTGTGATGGCAAAGCTGAATTACTCCAGTCCTCAGTCTATATATTCTAATATGCTGCTTTGGTGCTCAAGAAACATTTCTAGTTAGCATCTTGCTGTTTAATATTTTTGTGGAAACTTTGATGTTCAAGAGAAGCAATTATTCCAAACTTTTGTAACATTATATAATTTAATGTGTCCTTGCTGAATAAACGTATTCACCCCAAACTTTTGAATTGTACTGACCACATGAAGGACCTTAAATTATGGCCAAAAAGTCAAAAGTAAAACTATGCTAACATTGGAACCAAGAGAAATTGGCTTCAAAGCTCTAATCACATTGGGATTGATCCCATTTTTTCCATTCCATCACTAATTTTTTTGTACTACTTGAGCTTCTCCCTGAATCCACACTAAAGATCAACAAGTTTAAAACCCATTAGCACTAGCTTCAAAGAGAAGATATTCACATATGTGATGTATTTAGCAGTGTAGCTGAGAGTATACGTGTGTGTAACTGGATCATGTAGATAGCGGTGCAGATCAGGCATATTTGCCAGAGCATCTCATATGTCACCTGTATTGTTCCCTTTCCCTGTAAGCATGCTCAATGTGCCCCAGGCGAGAGCTCAACGCAGCATGTGAAAGCTAGACAACCGGCGGTGACACACAAAACTGCAAAGTACACTCACACACAAACCAAACACAAGAGAAACGAATGAGGACAGACACAACAAACATAAAGACAATTCACCGGTCTCTCATCGAGTCATTTCATGAAATTAATTAGTGCTGCTGGATGGACTGATCCCTGCTTACCCACAATTCACCCTTCCCCCTCAAATCCTGAGATTTGCCAACTGATGAAAAACACTGTAAACCGATGTGCAACAAACAGATTGACATGATAAGGTTTCTGTCTGTGCAAGTCGACATGTTGCCACCTTAGTCTAGAAGCATAAATACGCCAATGTGAAATAACTCAATTAACACCCAGTTCTCTGATGCGCTTTGGCTTGGAAAAAGGATGATATGTGTTCTTCTGGCAACGGAATGCCAAGTAGGGGGAGCAGTTGGTGTTTTGCCTAGACCTGGCCTATTTGCGCAAATGGCCAAGAAGAAGTGTGGATAGATTATGTCAATGTCAAGTAACCAAGAAGAACTGTATAGCTAACACCAACATTTAAAGGGATAGTTCACTTTGAAATTATTTTTTGATATGTTTTAGCTTACCTCAAAGGCATCCGAGATGTAGGCGTCTTTGTTTCCACAGAATTTTCAGTTTTGATATTTTTAGGTCAAACCGTTCTTGTCTGCCAGTCATATAATGGAGGTTTATGGGGTTGACCCTGGGTTCACCTCAATGAGCATGCACAGAGAAGTCCAAATTTAACATGATTTAATGACTCGTAAATGTAGGCTAAGTACACATTGATGGCCTAAGGCACGAAACGAGTGGTTTGTGTGAGAAAACGAACAGTATTTATATCGTTTTTCCTTTTGTAACCACAGCCACGTCTATGTGATCTGAAGGCACGGGCGCTTCGTTCTGCACACGTAAGTAAGCGCGTAAGTATTCTCTTGCGCAGTGGCGGAAAAAAAAAATCGACGGTTGTCTGTTGATATCAAAATCGTCTTCTATTGCAATTTCCTGTATATCTAAATATGTTTAGATCTTCACAGTGAAGGGCAACACTTCTGAAATCTCTGTGTAAACAATGAGTGACATACACGCGCAAGAGACCACTTCCGGGGCTTCCGGCGAGTGCCGCGCATGCGCAGATAGAAGAGCCCTCGCCCTCAGAGTACTTGGACGTGACTGTGATTACAAAAGGTAAAAATTACATAAATACTGTTCGTTTCTCCATACAAACCGCTCGTTTAGTGTCTTAGGCCATCAATGAGTACTTACATTTACGAGTCATTAAATCATGTTTAATTTGGACTTCTCTGAGCATGCTCTTTGAGGTGAACCCAGGGTCAACCCCATAAACCTCCATTATATGACTGGGAGACAAGAACGGTTTGACCTAAAAAATATCACAATTGAAAATACCATGGAAACAAGACACCTACATCTTGGATGCCCTAAAACATAAAAAATTAATTTCAAAGTGAAATATCCCTTAAAGAAGACACAATAGAAAGAGACCTTCTGGGCATAAACATGTAAATACTGAGTGCAATCGATAACTGTAATGTAAGCTGTAATGCAGTGGAAAGACATTAAGGAAACTGCAGGCCTTTAAAGCTCATTATCTGTGGCTGAAGCAACACTCCTAGTGAAATGTGTTTTAAGCTTTTGGAGCTGGTTTGCAATGGCATAATCTCAGTATCGAAAATATCTATGAAATTAACAAGGATAGTTCGGACAACAAGATGGAAGGGAAGGAAACCTAGTAAAGAGAAAATGAAGGAAGCAGAGGGATAGCAGGAGGAGGACAATATGAGGAAGCAGAATGAATGAACCCAAAAAAGACAAGAGTGAATGAATGGCTACAAGATCAACAGAAGTTCTCCCTCTTTCTCCAACTCTCCACAGATGACCCCTCAGTAAAAGGCTGGAAACTGAAGGCAGAGATATCCCTAAAGATAAGGGCCACTTTCGCTGGTGATAATGGGATTGTTGCTAACTTGAGCTGAGGGTGTTGTGGGTGATCTCTGCAGGGTCAGACATTCCATAAAGAGGCTGATGGAAGGGTTGTAAATGATTTAGTCCTGTCCCTGCCCTTTCACAACAAAGACAGGAGGCTGTGTCTTAGTAGTGTCTGAGAAGAACCATCCACAAAAAAGCAGGCTCCAATTACCTCTTCCGCTAAAAGCAACACATCTACTCAAACCCAACCATCAGCTTAAAAGAAGATGTGTGTGCCCAAAAGTGGTGCAATTTCTGAAAACTTTGTTGCATCGGTACCAGGCAACCGCAGAATGATTGGGGAAAGATTACAGACCAGAAACCCAACAGAGAAGTGGTAAAGCAACAAACATGACACAATAGCGTCTCTTTAGGGTCTGAGGTCCTGTTTGGTTACTTTTTCCTCAAACAGTTTTGTAACACTGCTGCAACTGTTTCTTTATGGGTTTGTATGTGTTTGTTGAAGTAGAGGTGATTATCCAAATTAGTAAGTATGCTCTACTTGTACCAAGCAGAATAAAGCTCCACCTGTGTGGGTAACAGTGGGAGTAAATGTACAAATGAAACTCATTGGATGCGAGTCCACTGCGTGAACAGTGTGGGTTTCTCAGGAGACGTCTGGCTCCGGCCTCTGCTGCTCAAATGACGAGCCAAGAAACAACTGTCTTCCTAAAAATTGCCTCATTCGGTTTCTTTTTCAGACACATTGACCCTCATTTAAGACAACTCATTCATTCAACACCAAACACATCAAGAAGTTTCCATCCTAAGGCTCATTACATCATATGCCATGTATTCTAATAGGAAAAAAAACAACAATGCTCCAACAAATTCCCAAGAATAAGAATTTACTGAATTACAGTCCAAAGAAAAGTCCACAAAAAGTTAATTAAATTATTATTATTAACTATAATCTATCTATAAAGCCCCAAAACCTATATTCCCAGGCTTTCAAAGCTTTTAAATTTAGTTTGTTTTAAAGCTACGCTGTGTGATTTTTACCCCCATCTAGCGGTGAAAAGGTATATGACCATCCAGTGAATATTAGTTTCTGTTCCTCTCAATTCCGATTTCGTTTTAACTCCTACGGTGGCCAATGTAGTCCAAGATTAACATGGCTTCCAGTTCGACCTCGTCCATGAGTGTTAGCTCAAACGTAAACGCAAAAGACGAAGCTTGAATTAACGGGTATGTCCCTCTTTGGCTAATGTACTTTCAAGATGGAGGGGCAACATGGCGACCGACATTAGAACCCCTTACCCGTATGTACGGTATTTTCAATGGCATATTATACACTCACAAGAATACTTTATTACTTGAACGTATTTGAATGTATTTGTTACGAATGTATTTGTTACCTCAACTCAAATTCTGCTTAAATTCAGGAATTGATTTCTAAACATTCTCAATTTATTCTCCGGTCACTGTCTCTTGAACGCAAACCCTTGCTTTATTAATTTGCATAAACAAGACATGGCAGATGGAGATTGTACTTCTCTCCCTCTCCGGGAAATTAGACATACCATAGCTTCTGCCTAAATCGTTGTTATCAAGCATATCTGTAGCTATGAAGTCTGACAAAACGTTCAGCTTCAATTATGTCAGATGCATTTTCCATAATTAACATATGCCCTTTTTGTTGAGCCATTTTGTTTATGATTGGGATTGGCATAACTAATGCAATGCATTACCCTTTCAACAGCCAAAACCAGACTAACAGTCTAACAGAAAAAAACAACAACAAGAGCATCCATTTGTAAGGTTCACCATTGAATAGAAGCAATATTTGCAAAAGCGGAAAATTAGTTTAGCATATATAACTGGGAAGAAGGGTTAACATTTTTTTTACTTGTCAAATCTCTTTAGTACACAGGTGAAATAAAGAGCTGACAGTGGGACAGAGGGCTTAGGGTGTGTTATGATTAGGCAGGTCCTCAAAGCCGTGATGGGGGAATGCAGAGATTAAATTGATTTCCTTCTCACTCTCTCGCCTGACACATTTACAGCGCGAGTTGCCAGCAACAGGAGGGGAAGATTGACCAATGCAGCGACATAATCGATACATTCTGACCTTTCCCTGGGTGTCTAACGACCAAACATACAAAGCACTCCCCACTGCAGCCCCTCAGCTGGACGAATATTATATAACAGACCAACTCATAATTCCAGGCATGATTAGAATGCTAAATTAATCTCTGGCTATTTTTCCATGACACTGAAACATAATATAACACAGCGGCATCAAAACATTTAGACCATTGTAAAAAAAATAAAAAATTATTACGAGTTTTTATGTGTGTTATACACACCCTATAAAAACACATAATAATATGTAATTGCAAACAATATTACAATGTATAATGCACACTGTAAAAAAATATTTTCAAGATTTGTTATCGAAACATTTTCTTTTGTCAAATCAACTTAAATAATTTATTTAGTTCAGATAACGTATTATTTTAAGTTTCTGATGATTAAATCAATATCCTTCATTGTATTAACTCACTTTTTCCAGTTCAGTTTTTAGAAAATAAACACTCAAAAGAGAAGACACTATTTAAAGTCTACTAAAAGCCAGTGAATTGAGCTCTAAATGGGCCTGTTTCTACAAAGTGGTTACAATCCAAAATTAGATGAGTGGCCAGGTGAAACACTCAGGTCTATATGGCAGTGCTATCCAACAGGTATACCATAATTTTTCAGAAAACATGGCCAGATAAATGACAGGTTGTAACGTATGCATTTAGCAAACTGTGTCAAACTTGTTTAACAGCTTGCATAATAAGCATCGATATTTCCTTCACTGGCATGGGAGTGTTACATTTCATGAAAGCAATTTGCAAAACATGTGCTTCACTTGACGGAAATGGTAAATGTAGGTCTGGATTCAACAGCAGCAGAACATGTTTTGTCAAAAAATGGGAAACCCCCAGAGCGTGAGAACCCGTGAGGGAGGCTGGGAAACAAGGGGCTTTGCTGAGGAGAATCCGAAACCAACCAGCCCCTGTGAAAATTATGGCCTAGACAACAGAATAAAATATGGCCTAGACAACAGATCAGTGATTTTTTGCACATTGTGGATGTCTCCACACCAGCTTTAGGTCTTTGTGCAGCGGATTATATAAATCAGGTGTGATAAATAAAGGTGGACATCCATTATGTCCAGTGCTGGGCTACTTCAGGACCCAGATTGAGAACCACTGCACTAGACTACACCAGCCATGTCTCATTAGAAGTGCTGAGAGAAAACCAAGACACCCGAAATGTGTGGTGCTGAGGGGCAACCACGAGCCAGATTGAAGTGGTTACACACCATGCAATAAATTGTGAGATAAACATACCCAATCTTCAAAGTGCCTACTCCCATTCTGCAGCAGGTCCTCAAACTGTATAGTGCAGTTGGCCACAAAGTCATCATAGCCAATTGGTGCGTCGTGAAAGACGGACAGTTCAATTTTCTTCCCATCATAAACCTCCGTTACAAACTCATCATTCCAAGCTGGACTATTAGTCTTTTGCTTGGTGGAAGTTTGGCCCACACTGTGAATCGTCCACGTTGAGGGCAATGTACGTGTCCAGTAGGAAGGTCTGGGTCTTTGGTCCAACTGCATGCCGGAGCGACCATGGAGTGGGCTTCAGGTCCAGTGCCTCACAAACTTTGATCTTCAACACTCCATTAAAAACCACCATGATGACGCTCAAGTGAGATGCAGCTGGCTTCTTTGCAGGAACAGACGGTTTTAGGTTTTGATTCAGGGGTCGCTGTACCCATAGATGTCATCACGTCATTAGTATACATGCACATATAGATGGATGCTGTGATGATTAAATCCCTCAAACCACTACACGGATCAACCTGATTCTCTCATTTGAGCGGAACAATCAAATAGGATGCAAAAAAGCGATATGCAAAACCGAGGCTCCTGTGTTTGTTTACGATCTGTCTTTACTCGTAATGGGAAAGCATACGTAAACAATCGGATTCCTACGTGTGGAATAGCGCTGAGTAGAGGAACGAGTCCAGCAGGCAAAATATCGGCAGTATAGAGGAAAATATCCCAAATGTGATGGTCTTCAGAAGGGTTTGTCTCGTACTATTCGTTTTCCCGTATGCGTTGAGTGGGAGAGGCTTTTGGGATTCCTCCTTCTCCCAGTCTGCTGACGAACCGCTCGGAGACTATTGCCATCCACTCGCCGATATATTCAGCTGCTTCTTTTCTTTGTAGATTTGAGAAGGCGAAAGCATTTGAGCTACACGCTCATGTAGGTATCTGCGCTGCAGCCTTTCTCCCTGTTCGCCCTCTCTCTCTTTCTCCCTCTCACTCACTTACTCCCTCTCTCTCCTCCCTGCGCTCAAGCGCCAGTTCAGGAAATGCGCAAAACACGTCAGATGATTTAAGCCGCGCCGCGTCGCGTCCACTCTGCACCGGATGGGGGAGCGTGTGTGTACAGACAGACGAGCAGCCAGCGTGGGGAAACAGGGCTGGATTAGAAGAGCCTGTGTTCATATAGGGCCCAAAAATGTCTAGGCTATAAAGTGTCTGTTAAAGAAAGGGCAATATGGTAGGTTGTAATTAAGCCTATTTTAATTAGACTCGTTTTTAATGATTTTTTTGGGGTGGGTTTAGTGTAGGCAGGGGATATAATATAAGGGTTGTAGTCTTTATAGCCTACAGTATAAAAATCATTATGTCTATGGAGAGTGCCCATGGAGCAAAACCTAGAATGTGTGTGTGTGTGTGTGTGTGTGTGTGGTGGTTCAATAGAGATTATAAATCCCTAAAGTTAACCAGAACATTTTTTTCTTTAAGTTGTATAAAAAGTGTTAATGACTTTGTTCATGTTATTTAAACAATATTCAATAAAAAATAAATTTAATAATCTTAAAATAAAGTGTTTAAAAAAAAACATTTTTAGTTTCAACAGTTTTCTGTGATGTGTATTGTTTTTAGGGGTTGGGGTGTAAGGGGATATAATATGCAGTTTGTACAGTTAAAAATATTTATGTCTAGAGTTCACACAAAGTGAACCAGACATTGCATTTCCAAAATGTCACATGCTACTTGACTTTGATATAAATAACTGGGACTCCAAATCAAAGCATTTAGGTTGCATACCTGTCCCTTATGACAAAATTATATTCAGGAGTTATTTGAAACAAACTGCTCTGTGTCAAGTTGTTTGAAACAGAAAGTATTCTAATTATGTAATTTAGTGAACTCTAGTGGTGGAAATTAAAGCTACACATGTAGCTACCATGTTACATTAATTATTCATGTACGTAAACAGAAATCAGAACAGGATTTTCAAATTGACAGATGAGATAAAACAACAGAAACAAAAAAGTATTTATAGGAAAACCTAAATTAATTTATAGCAAAGAGATCAGACATTATATGATCTAGACATGCATACAATGAGAATATTATTCCAATAGGTGGCACTATAGATTCAGGCTAGTTTACCAAGTGGATCACCATGACCTCTAAAGCCAAGATGAGCAACTCTGGCCCTCTAGGTCCACTTTCCTGCATGCAGAGATTACCTCGAACCTTAAACAAACTCGCATGCCAGTAGCTTTCTAATCCTGAAGATCTTGATTAGCTTGTTCAGGGAGGCTATATGTTTAATTAAGTTGAGCTAAATTCAGCAGGAAAGCGGATTCGAGAGCCAGAGTTCCCCCATCCCTGCTCTAAAGCCTATATCATACTTCAGTTTTACACAGTATGCCGGGAAAGGCATACATTCTATGTGCCGCTACATTTTTACAGCCTGGATTTTTGAAAGGTCTTATTGCCAAGTCAGCATTTACCCATTCCAGCCAAAGTATCTTAATTTTTCTGAACGCAGAACCGCATAGGCCTACTGCATACGACACTCTTTGAAGAAAAGGTTCTTAAAATGGGCTTTATAATAAGAACCCTTTAGGGTTCTTTGTAACCAGGAAAAATGTTCTAAATGGAACCTTTTGGGTTCATTCATTATCATTTGGTTGGTCCTTTCCAGATTAAATATTTCATATTATTGACAAACATCAAGACATTAAATGTATTTATGAATGCATGTGGATGATCACAAAATTCAAGATATGGGGGTTAGAAAATGTATATATTTATATCATTTTACGTAGTTAATCAATATCACATCTAAGAGTGCCATTTCAGTTTTTCTCCTCCAAAAATCAGCATGATTAAAATGTGATATTAAGTTACTACAACAGTTTAATAAACAATTATTTAATTGCAACTGACAAAATGTTTCAGAATAATGTAATATGTGAAGGAATAATAGCTTATAAAGAACATTTGTACCAAAAGAGTTCCTTCTTTTAATCATAAAAGGTTCTTTGGAGTTGAGTAAAGAACCCTATGCTTCAAATAGAACCCCAATGAACCCTTTTTCTAAGAGTGTACTCTTATTTTTGGTCATATCTTTCTATGGAAAGAAATAGTAAGAGTAATACTTTTTAAAGGTCATCAATGGAGATAAAAAAAAATCTTTAGGATGGAGAGAAATTCTACTTAAAAAAATGTGTACTGTGCACATTTTCCTCTATTTTTCTTTGCAACCGTCTAAGCAGACCGCCACACCACACCTTTATTTAAATAATTGTTTTCTACGCGGTGTAACATTGTGGTATGGTGATGGCATGCATAAACAAACTGTGATTGTTTTGCTTTACATGTAGGTCAAAGAGTTTCTTCCTGACTAAGCAAGCAGGCACAGAATAGCCAAAACCCCTTGAATGGCTCACCTGACCCTCACCATTATGGCTGCAATACCATGCCGGCTATGCAGGGGGTAGTGTTGTGTTTATTTAGGCTCTGACTCCAGAAAGGAGATTACAAATGAGGATTGAGCTTTATTCATCACAAATGCATAGATAAATGGATGATACTCAGCAATGTAAGATTGGTATTAATATGCAAACATGCAATGTTTGTGAGTTGTGCATCAGCATAATTTTATGAAAAAAGAACATGAAATCAGTTAAAAATTAAACGATTAAAGCATTAAAGGGCTTTTGAAAAATAGAAATATATTTCCTCTACAAAGCAGGGTGAAGCTGAGAAGGAACAAGTTTCAATTTCTTCTTTTCAGACATTCAGCTTTCTGCAGTTTGTCAGCTTTAATCACATATTCTGCAATAATCATACTCATACTGTATCACACTGATTAGCAAATCAGTGCACAATGGAAATTCACTGCTTTCTTGCGCCCATTATTCTGTTTTGGGTAAGCAACACATATTCATTACTTTGTATCCATGAAACTAATTATCATTTGTTGTGGGATCAAGATGCACCAGAGTATTGAGTCTTAGACTGTAAAAGTCTAAAAATGCCAATTTTTGATTAAAATGCCAATCTGACATTAGGCTACCTCACGCATGTTTAGGTGCATTAGCTCTAAACGTCGATTGGCAAAAAGGTTCTTATAATTCCAGCCACAGATTTATTAAAATGTGCAAGATCTTGCTCTTTAAAGCTTTCAAATAAAGTCCGAGACCTCGACTGGCATTAGTTCCTCTCTGCTTAAGGTGCACAATGGTGTATTGATTTGGATAATTCCAGCCATTGTGAGGGGAAAGCTGGGCTCACTGCACAGGAGTGTGTGGTCCTTTCACAACACACTCCTTGCTCCTCCTCAGGTGAACAAACCTGCGATCTGTCTACACAGGTGTCCACTGTGGAAAGGTCAGGGAAACCCAAGAGAAAGGTCCCGCACTTGGGATACTACACGTCATGCCCAGTCAATTAAATGCAATTTTAGCATGCATGTAGCCTACTGTTTTTGTGGGCTGCAAAACATGTAAAACAGGTGCAGATTAGTTGAATGTTTATCATCGGATACTAAGGGCCTGTTTCTGCCTGTAGACTGTATTTACTTACAGTAAATACAAATAGAAATAATAAAAAAATACTGTTTACTTGCACAGAAAGGCTGCAGCACAGATGAGGCATAAATTCATTGACAGAGAAATAATGTTAGGAAATTGTGCCCCTAAAACATAAATAAATGACAAACTATTAAATAACTACACATGCAAATACATTGCATAAACAATGTTATGACATTAATGTTTAAAATATAGAAATGTGTCAAACTATGAAATATAAACTTTGAATTGAAATGATTAATTGAAAACAGCAAGTATACATAAAAAAGAAATAATACATATGATAATACATAATAGTTAACAAACATTCAGCAAGTATTCATTAGTTTAATGAGCTCATTGTTTCTGCCTTAAATTATTACATTGTTTAAATTAATACATTTTAGCTAACTGAAGTGATTTGTATATGTACATTTCTAAAATCTGATAACAGATCACTCTAAAGTATAATGTGGACTCATGCATTTTCTGTAAAGCGGCTTTGAAACAAGTGTATTGTGAATGAATTCGAATACTAACTATAAGACAGTTTTATTATTAATTACAAAATTACAGTGTGTTATTTTGCTTACTGTTTGAAACCACAGTCTTACTCAGTGTGCGCAAAAGAGAGCTATAGTGTACTTTAGAAAGTGTTGCCCATTGATGTTTTAGCCAAATCAAGTTGGTTTAAGAGGGGTGTGGGGCTGGAGCCTGTAAGTTGATGTGCATGCCCTTAAGGGAAGTGTCATTTTCTGGATCTGAACAATAGTGGTATAACATTGCATTGTAACATTAGTGAGAGGATGTGCCTGCGGCATACACTGTAAACCTATACACCCCAAACTCTTCCAGTAAATTACAGAGGACTCATTTTAGTTCATTTGACAAGGCCAAAAATACCTTCTTTATGTGTTGATGAATGTATGAGATAGCAGAGTATACCGCTATACAAAATCATTTGATTTAAATGAACGTTTCAGTTGTGGCATAATGAGTGATACTGATAACAAACCACTTCACTTGCATGTTGTGTGCATGAATAAATTACATTATGAATATATATATATATATATATATATATATATATATATATATATATATATATATATATATATATATATATATATATATATATATATATATATATATTAGGTCTATTGCAGTGTTTATTGGATTTTCTTGTCTCACCAAAGCTTGCGTGTTATTAGACCACGACCACCACAAACATTTCTGGTGGTCGAATAACACACAAGATTTGGTGGAACAAGACACAGAAAAATGTGTGTGAGAATGGAATACGTGTTTTAAAAGCAGTGGACCCTTTGATTGTGTTAAACACACAAACTAACACAACTATGAGCCATGAGTCGAGCCATGCAAATGTAATTTGCATTAAAAATCCCTTTAGGTAAAAAAAGGAAAATAAGGCGAAAAAAGATCCGCAGAGTACATTTTCATAAAATATAGGCCTAAAGAAAGTAGAACGTTTAGATAGAAAGATGTCACTGCCCTCATGTTACTCGGAAATTGTCCAGTTCACACAACAGCTTACATGCAGTATTCAAGTCAGTACTGTATATAGCCAATGTCAATCCACTTTCATTTATCGTGTTTTCTAGACTCTCCTAATCAACCTTGTTAATCAAAATGAACGAATCTTTTCCAGAGTCAACTCGTTTAATTCGTTCGTTGAATGAACGAAATGACACGAAAAAACATTTGTTCATTTTCATAAACGAGTTTGAACAGGAGAGTCACGAACGCGCATCACAGAACACAGCAAGGCGACCATTTGAGCTTATAAAACTTAATTTTTTTATTGTATTTTTTTACATGAGCGATCGTTTCGCTTGATAAGACCCTTATTCATCACCTGAAATCATAAATCTTTGAACAGTTTGCAGTTTGCACTGAAACTGTCTTTTGGACCTTGAACCGTTTGGTTCCCATTGAAGTCCATTATAAGGGGAAAATCCTGGAATCCATATAGGAGCATATAGGAGACTGATTCTATGATATAATTTGCAGGGCTTCATCTGATTGGTGCGATTTATTTGCGGAATCATGGGTAATGTAGTATTTTACCAAAAACTACACTGTAAAATGATTTGTTTTTTTTAAATATGTTGCAATAATATGGACTGATGGTTTCAACAAAAGCATATACCATTGGTTCACAATCTCTAGCTATCAATAGCTCTTTCTTCAAAGATTTATAGGTTAGGCTATAATGTGAAAATCAATTTCCAGATGCAGAAAATTAATTGGATTTTCACATCTGCAACCTGCTGTTCATCTATTAATTATCAATATTTGAGTAACTCACAGACCATAACGCTTACTAAAACTATACTTGAAATGCCACAAAATGCATTTGTGAGTCATTTACAGCTGTGAGATTGATTTTAGAATGCCTTTGAAACTCTTGTAAATAAGTTACTTTTTATTTGTTGC
Source organism: Hybognathus amarus (assembly GCA_030378365.1). Classification (NCBI taxonomy): domain Eukaryota; kingdom Metazoa; phylum Chordata; class Actinopteri; order Cypriniformes; family Leuciscidae; genus Hybognathus; species Hybognathus amarus. Next base: position 292,628 of record JAQIUQ010007366.1, on the reverse strand, counting down.
TTTTTTTGATGTTCATTTACATCACTCTAATAAAGAACTGACAACCGTGTTCTGCTGCTGGGTTAAAGAAGCTTTGGAAAACTCAATGAGATTGACTTTAAGCGCACACATTTACAAACCAGCAAACAAATACAGACATGCGTACACGCACCGCCCCCAAACACAGCGTCAAATCCCATATGTCCATTAGGAATTGCACAGGTTTAGAGTGTCAATATCAACCCAACCCTCCATTAACACATCATCATTAGCACACATTTATCTCAGCAGAAGCCTAACAACCTTGTTTAGACTTACAAACTTCAAACATACATGCACACAGACATGCATTGCATGCCATGCAGACCTAATCTTACACACAAAGCTCTTTACACTCAGTCTACACTGTCAGACTCCAAAAACAGGCCCCTGCGGGTGATTTATATGCCTCCATGACCAAGTTTGATGGAGCCAATTTGTGGGGCTTTGCAAATGCTGCTGGTATTCTGAATTAGCAGTTAGAGTGTCACTGCGGAAAGGTCAGATGGCACGAAATGCATCATGTAGAGGTTTCCCCAAAAGCCTCGCTCTGCTTATTCCTCGAATTGCTCTCATAACTTCATGGTTAAATGTGTTGACCCCTGTTTAGCATGGGGAAAGCGGCTTGTGAGCAGGACAGCTGCCTTAGAACAGGTCAGATGACCCAGTCAACTGGACTGATTCCTGTCGCTAAGTTCCAAGATCTGCTTTCAGTCTCTGGCAAGCAGAAGACGAGTATGTAGTCAGAATGTTTTCCACATTGTAGCAAGTGTATGGTTTCACTGGCACGGTAGATGGTTACAAAATATTTACAGAACACTCTTCATAATACCAGAACAAGCAGAAGCTCTTTGAGAGTACAATCCCAAACAACAACAGATATCACACAGGGAGGCTACAGTCACTTTAAACAGGGTATCTTTGAGTTTGGACTGGTCATTAATGGTCCAATGGTGATCAAGAACAGAACGGAGAGTGACGTCAATCACTAGTACTTCCATTCCATCTTATTCTAATCGGGTTAGTGTGTATGTTCTCTTGACAGCTTTATTGAGAGATAGAGCGTATGGAAACAATTAGTTGATTTTGGGCTCTGACTGCTCTTTTGAAATATTAAACTTTTCATAAAACAAACTATGTATTTGTGGTTATGAATTATGTTTCCTGTAATCACTGTATGCAAAAGATCAATTGCTTGAATAATTTGATGAAATAGTGGAACGATGACAGCCAAGCACCATTAACTGTATTTTTCTTGTTCATCTGCAAACATATTTAAAGTATTAAAAAATAATTATTGGCCAGGCAGTGCATTTAAAAAAATACACCGCCAGGCCAAATAAAAAAAGTCATTGTTTTGGATTTAAATTGGAAAATGCATAAGAGTCTTTTGGATCATTATTGCAGTGATTATTATCAATTATTTTATTTTAGTGATTATTTCAAGCATGTTATATGCATATGGCAACGGTTCTTCTAACACTAATTGATGGAGTGTGCAGCTTTTCATTTCTTAAACAACTGTTTAGGGAGACACATCATGGCCATATTACAGGATGATGATGTCAAGATTCATCAGGCTCAAATTGTGAAAGAATGGTTGGGTGGGAGCATGAAGAGTCCAGATCTTAAATTCATTAAAAGTCTTTGGGATGTGCTGGAGGAAACTTTACAGAGTGCTTTACTCTTGCATTGGCAATACAATATCTTGACCGAAAAGGAATGTGTCAGGTGTGGGGTTGAGGAGATTAAGCGAGGACTAAATAGCAGGAATTTTTTTTTTTAATAAGTAAAAAAATACCCAGAGGGAACTACATCTATAGGCAGGACACAAGTGGTACATTCAACGACGAAACAGCACAGGACTGCAAACACAGGGATGACCGGTGGAATGAATCAAACAGGTATCGGTTAAGCAACGATTCTGGTGACCATTAATGGCACACGACATTTGCAGTTTTGTCTTGGCTTGCTCGGTTTGTGCCACTGCTAAGACTTCCAATTCGACCCCTGAGATGGGTTACTCCAACTGCTGTCTGTCCCTTTGAGACTCTGGTTCCACGTTGAGCTAGATTTTATCACCACCCTCCCAGGGCAAGACTGTTGTTTTGACCGTAGTGGAACTGGTTCTCGAAAGAAAATTACCAAATTACCCTCTGCCAAGGAGACAGCGGAGACTGTGGTTGACTTACATGGCCTCCCGATTGATGTGGTTTTCAACTGGGGTCCCCAATTTTAGTCCAAATTTTTGCTAGAATCTTGTAAATTACTGTCAGTCTATCCTCTGTGTTTCATCCCCAGAGCAACGGTCAAACCGAGAGAGCCAACCAGGATCTGGAAAGAACGTTGCGATATTTGGTTTCCAAGAATTCTTCCTCATGGAATCAGCAGCTCTCAATGGTTGAGTTCGCTCATAACTCACAACCAGTGTCATCCACGGGCCTATCTCCTTTTGAGGGTAGTTTAGATTACCAGCCACCAATTTTTCCAAGTCTAGAAGTCCAGAGGGTGCCACCGTGCATGGACTAGAGCCTGAGAGACTCTGCTCCAGGTGGGGGTGTGCACCAAAGCCGATCGCCACCGGTCAAGGCCTCCCGTATACGTTGCTGGTCAAAAAGTGTGGCTTTCAACGAAGAAGATTCCACTCTGCTATGTTTCTAATAAATTATCTCCTAAATTTATCAGCCCGTTTACTGTCTCTAAGATCATTAGTCCGGTGGCAGTCCGACTTAAACTTCCTCCTGCATACAGGAGAAATCATCCCACCTTTCAGTGTTTCATTCTTACTTCAGTCCGCATGCCCCGGTTCCTCTCCCGCCGCGACTCGTAGATGGGGAACCTACATATTCGGTTAACCGCATTCTGGACTGGGAGGGTTACGGTCTGGAGGAGAGAAGTTGGGTACCTGCTAGGGACATCCTGGATCACTCCTTTATCGATGATTACAATCAACAGATAAGGACATCTGGTAACGCCAAGAGGCGTTCCTACTGTAGGAGGGAGGGTACTGTCACGGTTCGTGAATCTACGGTGTCCTTGTCTCGTGTCATTAGCCGCATTTCCACTGCCGGGCTAGGGCTGGGCCAGAGCTAACAGGGAGCCGAGCCGAGCTAGTGGCCTCATGTATATGTCCTACCTGTTAGACAGTTAATTTTTATCCAGAAATCAATGGCTTATTGATCATTATAGGTGTTATCAATCATTTATCAATCATTATTGCTAATTTCAGAATTATCACTAATCTGTGTGTGCATTTGGTTTAGAACCAAACAAGTTGACTCATGAAACCATTTGTTTATTATATCGCATATCACAACCGCAATATTGACCTCAATAATCGCAATGTAACATTTTCCCCAAATCGTGCAGCCCTAGATAAAATTATAAATCTTTACCCGGACAAGTGACTTTTGTACATGGACAAGTGAAACAAAGGACAAGTGCCTTAAAAAGTTAATGTCAAGCCCTGACCTTTATCATATCTTAAAGGATTAGTTCACTTTTGAAAAAACTTTTGCTGATAATTTACTCATCCCCATGTCATCCAAGATGTCCATGTCTTTCTTTCTTCAGTCGAAAAGAAATTAAGGTTTTTGATGAAAACATTCCAGGATTTTTCTCCATATAATGGACTTCCATGGGAACCAACGGTCCAAGCTCCAAAAGATCGGTTAATAACAGTTTCAGATCCAGCTTCAAATGTCTTTAAACGACACCAGGCGATGAATAAGGGTCTTATCATGCGAAACGATGGGTTATTTCAAAACTTATTCCAAAAATGTAACTTTTCTAAGGACAAATGGAAGCCTAGCTCTATTCTGGAGGCGCGTTTGTAACGTGCACGTAATACGTAATTACGTTCAAAAGGTCACGGGCGACGTAGCTGGAAGTACAGAGTCAGTAAGTTAAACAAATAGGTTGAACGTGTAAACTAACTCAAACGCCGTTTACAAAAAAAAAGGAATTAAAAGGTAAAATAACGATGTCGGACGATTTTGATTCTGTACTTCCAGCTACGTCGCCGTGACCTTTTGAGCGTAATTACGTATTACGTGACGTTACAAACGCGCCTCCAGAATAGAGCTAGGCTACCATTTGTCCTTAGAAAAGTTACATTTTTGGAATAAGTTTTGAAATAACCCATCGTTTCGCATGATAAGACCCTTATTCATCGTCTGTGTCGTTTAAAGACATTTGAAGCTGGATCTGAAACTGTTATTAACGATCTTTTGGAGCTTGGACCGTCTGGTTCCCATGGAAGTCCATTATATGGAGAAAAATCCTGGAATGTTTTCATCAAAAACCTTAATTTCTTTTCAACTGAGGAAAGAAAGACATGGACATCTTGGATGACATGGGGGTGAGTAAATTATCAGCATAAGTTTTTTCAAAAGTGAACTAATCCTTTAATGGCAGAAAAGTAAGAGTAGTAGGCTGAGTTTGCAGTTCCGAACTTGGCAATACATTTTGTAAGACTTGACCACCAAAATGCAATTGACATTAAGGGGAGAGAAGAAAATAAATAAAAGGATAAATAATGGATCTTATGGCGTGTCATCAACCCATTTACAGAGAATTTTACAGTGACGCTTGTACAAGACTCAGTTTGTTGTACACTGGAAAATGTACAATGCTCACGCTATACCACACACATGGATGCATTCTTCAAATGTATATGAAATATTAGGGGAGTCATTTCCTGACCAGGCTACTCATCTGCTATAATCCTACATTCCCAATAAAACACTTGAGATTGTGCAGGATCAGCTGTTAATAAGATCTGTGACTAAGTTTGATTTATATGTCACAGGTGTTTCAACACATTAACACCATAACAACATCACTATAATTGGTATGAATTAGCAAATTACACTAGAGATTATAACTTTTGACAGACATTTTTTATTGGACAAAATTGCTAATAATCTTTCATAGTTCAGAAACTTATCAAAAACTATGAAAAAGTAAGACAAATATAAGAGTGAGTAAATGAGAGATGACAGAGGGAGAATGAAAGATAGTGCTTTGATTACAGTCTGAGAAGCATGTTCCTGCCCAGACACTGGTGGTGTAACTTCCCTATGCATGAACATTTAATCCCTCTGCCTGCCAGGAGGACAGAGGGCTGAAACTTGATCACCCAGGGGGCCAACACACAAGAGGACAAGAGAAGGAGAGTGTGTGTGAGAGAGAAAGAGAACAAGCACTGACATGATTTAGCATCTTAGATAATGGCGCAATACTCTAATTATGTGTTAAAGCTTGAAATGATGCATGAGTTGGTGCAACATATGAACTATAAAGCAAATATTGCTTCTAGCCAGTCATCATCTTCTACAAAAGTGTCACTGGTGACAACTACTGTGAATTCTCTCTGTGTCAACCACCATACAACACTGATGAAACTTATGGCCCTACACGTCTTCTCCTAGAGCTCTAGCTCATGAGAAAACACACATGCGAGCACACACACACACTGAGCGGAGCCTCTCCCGGCGCTATCAGGTTTCGCATCCCTCCTGAGAGGGAAGGTGAGCCAGCTTCATTAATCATTTAGAGTGTGCGCTGTGAGTGGAGGACAGTGTGATTGCCGGGTGTTGGTGTCTCTGCCCATGGTCCCCTACACAACTGTCTTGATTTGAAAAGAAAAAAGCTTAGGCCACTGCATGGTCAGCAACGGGCCTCCAGAAAAAACAAACGCTGCCCAGTCGCGTGGGCAGATTAGCAGACCTCTTTCTCACTCATGGCCCATGAAACATTAGACAGGTGCAGGTGTGTGCAGAGAGCTGCTTGGATTGCTTTTTCTTCCTCTTTCGGTTCAGGTGGGGATGTTTCCTTGGATGTCAAATCACAGAATAAAATACTTTTACTGTAACTAATGCCAACAAGAGTTTTTTTGTTATTTTTTTTTGTTTGTTTTTAGAAAAGTTTGAAAGTTTTTTGTAAAATGAAACTTAAAGCAAGATAATCAAAAGGTACATATGAAGAGTTCAGATGCAAAAGCCTCTAAATGCCATTTGAAATTTTCTTCTAAAATGACCATTTTTATCAAGCTTGTATATTTAAGTTCAGTAATTTCACTTAAATGACAATTAATAGGTAATCTTCATTGCCATTTAAGTGAAATTACTGAACTTTAATATACAAGCTTGATAAAAATGATCATTTTAGAAGAAAATTTCTAATGGCACTTAGAGGCTTTTGCATCTGAACTCTTCATATATCAGAGAATATCAGCTGGATTTACTAACAGATAAACATATGGAAAACTAAAATTAAAGGTATAGTTCCCCCAAAAAGGAAAATTCTGACATCATGCATTCTTTTTTTTTTTTCTTTTTTTCTCAAATCTGCCTAACTTTCTTTCTTCTGTGGCATAAAAAAATGATGTTTTGAGAAATGGAATACAATGGAAGTCATAGTAATCAAAAGGGTTTTGGGTAACACTGTATTTTGATGGTCCCTTTCTGAACATTCTGTTGACTAAGTAACTTTGCAACTACATGTCAACTACTTCTCATTAGACTATTGATATACTGTCTGCTTAATATCTGACAACTCTTTATTGTGGTGCTCCTCCAACAGACATTCTACAGACTATAAGTAACTTTGCAACTACATACAACAACTTATTCTATCCCTAACCCCACCAGTCAACTATTACTATACTAACACTCTGAGAGTTAGTAGAGATGTAGGTGCAATGGGATAAAGGGACCATCCAAATAATGTGAAACCAGGTTTTGTCCATACGGGGAAATCAGTGGCTTCCATTGTTGTTTTGGACCCATTTACTTTCCTTGTTACAGGTTCGCAATAACATGAGGATGAGTAAATGATGACAAATTCGTATTTTTCGACTTAATCTCTTTAAAGAGATAGTTCGAGATAGAAAATTCGCCCATGATTTACTCACCCTCTAGTCATCCGTAGGTGTATATGACATTAATCTTTCAGATAAATACAATTCGGAAATGTCCTGGCTCTTCTAAGCTTTATAATGGCAGACCATAAAAGTGCATCTATCCTTCATAAAAGTGCTCCACATGACTTCAGGGGTAAATAAAGGCTAAATAAAGTTTTTCCAAACTGTAATCTCTAACTTCTGCTAACGGTCATACGTAACGCGCGTTCACGAGAGACTGGCGTTCCAGCGTATGACGGAGCACACAGGTGTAGTTCCGGTGACAAACGTGGAAGCGCAAAAAAACAAAATAAAACACTGGTCGTGAAGTTAACCGTGTTTATTAATGGATAGATGCACTTTTATTCACTTTACAACAAGAACTGTTCACTGCTATTGTAAAGCTTGGAAGAGCTAGGACTCTTTTAAAATATAACTCAGATTGTATTCATCTGAAAGAAGAATGTCATAGGATGACTTGAGGGTAGGGTGTAACGATACACAAAACTGACGGTTCGGTTTTCCCACGGTGTTGACGTCTCGGTTCGGTTTAGAAAGCTTTTTTTTATGAAAAAATGTTGTTGTTGTCTTTAAATTAATTAAATTACAATTAAACGTTTTGCACATATTAAAAAAATCTGCTAATGTAAATTATAAGGAGCAGCTGAACTCAAAAGATGATTAAGAAAAATTTGGACCCCATTTACTTTTACTGTATGGACAAAAACAGTTGAAACATTATTCAAAATGTCTTCCTTTGTGTTCTGCAGAATAAAGAAATTCATACAGGTTTGGAACGAAGTGATGATGAGGAAGATGATGACATAAGGTCCATCTTTAGGAAAAACTTGTCAATCTGTGCACAGTAATTTGTTCATTAAACATAGTCCTTTAGGAGCAGGCAAACATCGTCTCCATCATCAAGGTCAGAGGCTGGAGCCCAGACAGCATGCCAAGCTTGGCTCACTGTCTCTGACACAGGGTTTAGAATGACACAGCAAAGCTAGCGTGAAGCAGCTCCCCTGAATAAAGAATGGCTTTCAAAATAGACTTGAACTGACTGTTTCTGCAGTGCTGTGAGCTGAAAGCACTTCCTGAACGTCCTCCATCGCCCATCTCTGCTGCTGTGCTGGTCTCAGACTGGCTAACGGCTGCCCAGACACCTCCTCCCTTCACTGGAAAATGATCCCATCCATGTATAATCAATCAGGTCCCTTTACTGAAAACTCAACCCTTTACCTCTGTGTGTACACGTGTGTGAGAGAATGAGCATGTGTCGGCGGGCTATTGAGATGGGTGTGGACTTTTTCTTTTTTTTCTTTAACAAAAAGACGGTAAAATACGTAATACAATAGCCTATGCCACAATGCAAACGTGAAACATGCCATGCAAATTTCAAGGTAGCTTACTTGGGAAATATGTGACCAATGTTCTGAATGCATGAGATATATACGTTTACTGGTTACTTTTTCTGCTTCTGTTAATCAAAAAAGAAACCCTTTATTCTTAATACCTGATCTAAAAGAACCAATAATGTAATGTCAGAACCTGTTTTTAATCTCAATAGAACCAAAGAATAAAAAGAAAATTGTGCTTGATGAAGCTCTTTTTGTGGTATAGCTGAACCTTAAAATAAACAGTGGAGAACCATTATATTTTAAGATGTGAATTTCATTTATAATGCAGTAATTGTTACAGTAATATGACTACTATACTGTATTTTGTAATGCAATAGCCACTGAAGTCAATTGAATGTCAATTCCACTGAGCAGCATATTCGATGAAAGGCCTAATATGTTTTGCTTTCATATGCAAACTAACATCAAATTATTTTCATGGTGAGAGCTGAATATATTAGCTCCCCATAAAACCAATTTGCCAAATATCTGTGTCCTCTGGTACCAAATGCTAGAATTACAATGTCCATATGAAAAAGTACGCTGGAGTCGCGTTACATTCCAAAATAACTCGTCAGATACACTACACCAGAGACTTCTCGTCACAAACATCAATCCAGCAAACCTCTGGTGCCAGCCATCCATTACTAATAAAATAATTAACTCGAAGAGATATTTAAACGGTTTTCTCCGATTTACTTTGTTTCCAAAAATGTATGTTTATATTTGCAAAATTGCACAAATCTTTTACTATATTATTTATGATTCTGCATTAGTTGGCGTAAATGCCGTATACGTCTTGCCTAATGCATGTTCAGTGCATATAAGTGATGGTGAAATGAAACTAGTTTATCAAAAGGGCAGAAGTTTCCCCACAAAACTGTTTGTTAATGATAACAAAAGAAGGTCAGATTGTCCTTTATTTTGTGATTATAGAGCGCCGCAGTGTCTGTTTTTGGAGTGTGTTGCGCGCATCCTTCCCCCGAGGTGCATGTCATCCAAGTGCCACTCTATATCCAAGAGGCAGGGTCATTTCTGCTACACAACTTCTCTCCACACTTGCCCGTATGATTCCCCAGGAGGATGCGCTAGCCGTCCAAACACACTATTGAGTCTGTAAGAGATAGGATGATAACCAGAGGGCGGGCTGATAGCTAAGGGCAGTCGAGGAAAGCAATATATTGCGCACAACGAGAGCGCGTAAAATGATTAGCGCGTCATGATATTGAAACTAATGTGATTGAGCAATGCAACACGCTCACTAAAACTGCTAGTTTTTCTTTTGTTTTTCACTTTCATGGAAAATGTTCATCAAGAAATGACACTCATCAATTGAAGGAACTACGTTGCTTGAGTTTCCAAAGTGGATATCACCTTAAAAACCAACGTTGAGATACGCACAGGACATCAATCCCATTGCCCTCAACCATGTCTTTGCCACCAACTTTTGGATTTACCCAAGAGCAGGTTGCCTGCGTTTGCGAGGTCCTTCAGCAAGGTGGGAGTATCGAACGTCTCGGACGCTTTCTGTGGTCCTTACCTGCTTGTGAGCACCTCCACAAAAACGAGAGCGTCATTGAAAGCGAAAGCCGTGGTTGCTTTCCACCGAGGTAACTTCAGGGAGCTCTACAAAGTATTAGAGAGTACCCAGTTTTCTCCGCACAACCACCCTAAACTGCAACAGCTCTGGCTAAAAGCTCACTACGTCGAAGCGGAGAAATTGCGCGGTCGTCCTCTGGGCGCAGTGGGAAAGTATCGAGTGCGCAGAAAGTTCCCGCTGCCTCGCAGCATCTGGGATGGAGAGGAGACGAGCTACTGTTTTAAGGAGAAGAGCCGGTGTGTGCTTAAAGAGTGCGTACACTCACAACCCGTACCCTTCTCCGAGAGAGAAGCGAGAACTGGCCGAGGCCACGGGCCTCACCACGACGCAGGTCAGCAACTGGTTCAAGAACAGAAGGCAGAGAGGATCGTGCCGCAGAAGCAAAGGGAAGGTAGGAAGAACACCATTACGCTCAATAGTTTATCTTCCTGATCAAAGTGTACAATGGCCATATAAATAAACGTAAACCATGTAAAGAAATTGCATTCATTAGTGTCCTTGGTGGTAATAAATAATAGGCTAATAAAGCATAAGGCAATTTGAATGTAAAAGATTTAAAAAAAAAAACAGCTGGACTTTTAGAAAATATGTAGGATAACCGCAAACATTCTATAAAGTTCTCAATTGTATGACATCAGTGCGCGAAATGTATACTCTTTTTAATCTATAAGTGACACAAAAGAGATTATTTGACCACACAAAATAACTATGCCTAAAAAAAATTAAAACTAAATACAGATAATAGCCTATTCATAGTATCCATATTATATCCTAATTATTAAAACAAGGATAATTATTTTTAAGATCTAAGGTCTTTTAAGATCTTGAGCATTTAAATGTGTAGGCTAATTTGAAAATCTCAACTCAGTAAAAGTATCGAGAAACAGAGCAAAATAAAGGTGCTTGCTTAAGGACTAACTTCAAAATCATATAATCACTATAATTGTTAAATATAATTCATAAATATAATTAAATTAGCCGAAATTGATATTTTTGTTTAAAATGCCTATAATGTAATGCTGAAAAAATAAAAGCATCGTACATTTTATATGCTAAACTTAATTATGCACAATCCAGGATTTTGTATCATGTGCGAGCGTAAGCAGTTATTGTTGTGTCTGCAGTCCTGTTAACGAATTTGAATGATCTGCTCCAACAGAGAAAACGATGGTGCAAATCCAAGCGGCCACAACCCACTCACCTCTCACGAAAACAAATCTCTATGCGAAAGTTCAGAGGACGACAAATCTCCCGCGGCGACTCCGGATCACAGCTCCATGAGCCCAGCCATGCTCATGGGTCCCAGTTCAGGTCTGCCTCCCCTGCACAGCTTTGCTCCTCCGCCCGGCCCCAGCGTCAGCGGCTCAGATCTCCAGAACCACCATCACTTCTCCATGCACGACGGCCTCCTCCACACCATGACGGCCAGCCTGGTGGAATTAGGATCATAAGGAATAAAGCACACGTTCTTTGACTTTCCCACCAATTACTAGCTTCGATATCATACCAAACATATTAGTCAAGAGTAGAGGACATTAACCAAACAAATTCCCAGAACTACCAGACGATTATGGTCTTACGTCAAGAACAATGTTTCCATCAGAAAATATTGTAACATTTCAGTGTAATCAAGGGATAGTTTTTGATATGTCTAGCTATAAAATTAACTAATAAAATATATATTTAATAAAGTCAAAATATGTTGTCTCCATGCAGTTGAACAATATGTTGTCTTATACACTTTTGAGAATCTCTTTTGCTGATTCATTAACGCAAATAAAATAAATGCAACCATCATAACATTAATACAGTAGTCTATAGGCCTTCCTGAAATATTATGGTAGAAAACGAACACATTAGGTTAAATTAACATACCTATTCTTTTCTTTCTTGTTTGAATTTTGCATATTAATGTTGCATGCAACCCGGTATCACTGACAAGACGTGAAATAATCACGTTGGTCCACTTTGGAAAACGTGTAGATGTCACGTGTTTAACCCCCTCAAACGTGAAACCTACACGTTTGCGATAACACGTCCAGTGGAGAGATACCCGGATGTTTACCTATTCTACACGCAATCGCCTCTGCCATAACCGAAGGCGTGGATCAAGGCAAATTAATCCTTTTCACCTTGAAAATAATACAATGTTTTTTTGCATTTTAAATAATTCCATTTTTAAATGCCATTTTTCTCAGTTTAATGAAAACCAATAGGTCGTTATGGCAGAGGCGATTGCGTGTAAAATAGGTCAACATCCGGGTATCTCTCCACTGGACCGTGTTAATGCAAACGTGTAGATTTCACGTTCAAGGGGGTTAAACCTATGGGTTAAACCGTGACATCTACACGTTTTCCAAAGTGGACCAACGTGATTATTTCACGTGATGTTCAATTTAGCATAACTTTATTCTCTGGTAAAGTGCAGTGCTATCTCAAAAACATTGTCTGTTCACAAATCTTTATTTATAACAATTTTATTTCTGTCTCACAATAATTTGTCCTCTATACAATTTTATACAAGGCACTTTATACAAGTTCTACATTTTTCTTCAGTCATATTCAGCGTGGTCGAAAAAGGTGCAATTAACTGTGCAATTAACTTATCGCTGCAGAATGTAACTTTATCACAACTTTGACTTTAAAATTGAATGCAGCAATGAAGCCGTTTCTATTGGACCAGCAGAAGACTAAAAATAGACTTTTACTTTCTATAGAGAATAAGCCATTTTGCAACGTTTTAAACAAAAAAAATTAAAAGTTTTTTTTTTACTTTTCACTATTTTGTTAGGCCTGTAGTTTTTTAAAGCCGAAATTATGGACATTTACTGCCCTCTATTGGTGATATTATGACAAAGCAGCCTAAACCCCAGGTTACGTTCTATCAAGTTGAAAATCACTACTGAGATCATCTTAAAGGGATAGTTCACTTTGAAATTCATTTTTGGGCGTTTTTTATAGAAAGGAATAACGATTCCCCAAACCAGTACAACATGTGTGCCCATCGCGTCTAAAAGTTTGTCTCCTCAGCGTGAAAAAAACTTGAAATAGACTTCACTCTAAAAATGTTGGGTTGTTTCAACTTCTGTTTGGGTCATTTATGCACTAACCCAACTGTTGGGTTTAAATCAATTAAAAAATAATCATAATAAACCAAGTTTTGTGTTTGTCAATTTAACCCAAACATGGGTTGAAACTACAGTTCAAAACAATGTATTAATGATCAAATACATTCTGAAAGTGGTGAAAGAAAAAAAGTACATAGAGCACTGCCGATTTAAGCACTGTATATCCTCAACATTCAACATGTCAGGTTAGCCATATTGAAGATGTGAACCTGCCCAGAAGGAATGAGAGAAACTAAAATGTGAGGCACCCATTACAACACTCACATACAAATTTATTTATTCACTGTTTTAAGTTTGTGAAATAATAATAATATTAAAATATTAGGGTCACATGTTTTCCTGCAAAGAAAATATCCATACTATTATTAGCATCATACATTATGCAGAGGTGAAACCGAAGGGGACATATTTATAATTTATTTAAATAACTTTAAACTGTTTCTTAAAATATCTTAAAAGAGAATAAATCATGATAAATACAATAGTTTTTCCTTTAAAAGGCCCATCTCATTATTACAAACTCTATCGGCACTCATTCCAGCCTAAAGCACACAGTACTGTAAATCCACACAAAATCACATAAAGAAATTATTGGAGAGTTGTCTAATAATGATAATAATTATATTTTAACATATCCATTGAAAGGCTGTATTTTCAGAATATATATAGGCAGATATTTATGTTGTCTGTTGTTGAAAACATTACGTTCTTTCAACGTATACAGACTTTTTAAAAATTTCAACGTTGATTTAGAAGTGTTTTTGTTAACAATTTTCAACCATTTATTATCATTAAACGTTATATCAACGTTGTTTCAACCATATTTCAACGTTGAAAGTGGGTCATATGCCGGCTGGGAAAACAAAAAACAAAATTATGTTTTAAATAAAATAACTGGTGCCAAAGTTACAACGTCGTTTGTTCGAACAAAGTGTAAATAGGCTACTATAGTCAGTCACCATATTTAGCTGTATAACACATTATACAATCGTTTAAAACCCGCTATATCAACAAAATAGTTTATTATTCAGGTTCTGTGTAATTTATATGGTTAATAAAGACTTTACTCTATATGTAGCCTTTTTAATATATCTATGGTAGAGCCTACATTAATAGGCTATATCTATACTTAATGTAGCCTACTATCTATATAGCATAGATAAGGCTATAGGCTATAATAATGTAGCAGCCTATAGCTATAGTATAGATGGGCTATTAAATTATAGCCTACACCCAAGTCTTTTGTTAATCATGTAAATAAACACAGAAACTGGAAAATTCGCCAAGTAGGAATAAGATTAAAATGTAAACAGCTTCCTTTAGATTGTTTTATCTAATATTCACCACATGATGGCGCCATAAGCACACGAATGTAAAGGCTTTCTACTGGAAGAAAACTTCATGTCAGATACATGTCTATCTATTTATAGCATACAGTAATAAAGCATCTCGTTTAAGCAGATGAACTCGTAAAAACTCGTTAAATCTTAGTTCCTTTCTATGTTTTAAACAAATTCACAGTCGAATAAATTAGTTTCATTCAACAGTTTTAGGATGTCTTGTGAGCCGTGTAGCTGAGAATGTTAAGAGCTGAGCAAACATTTACCCATAAAACACATGTGCTTCATCGAGGTACATGCAAAACTGTCACAAAAAGTAGTAACATAATAGGCAACTTTATCAGCATGAAAGATTTGTGCTGATATAGGCCGCGTTCCCATACACAGTTTCAACTTTAAAGGGATAGTTTAGGCCTACCAAAAATGAAAAGGTCACCATTAATTGCCATTTAATCACCCCATGTTGTTCCAAACCTGTATGAGTTTATTTCTTCTGTTTAAACACAAAATATGATATTTCACATTATGTTGGCGACTGTTGACGATAACCATTGAGGGTGAATATAGGGTTATGTAAGGACAACATTTTCATTTTGGGTGAAGTATCCACTTAAGGTCAAACATATAGCCTATTACAGGCGTTCACTCTCCTGTCAGTGTGCGAATTATAAAATGTGTTATTATGTTTTGTTTTTCATCCTTAATTTGTTGAGGTTCCTCAGTCAGGCCATGGCGCCAACATTATTTTGTTGTCGCGCCCCATGTTAGCCAACTCTCACTTAGCTTAGGCTATGTTAAAGAGAGTAGGCCCAAACAAACACGCCAGTTTTAGTTATTACAAGTGTTGTGGTAGGTCTATGTAAACCTATAATAATGATAATGACAAGGGCTACTAAAGTTTTGTAGACTTACCGTCTGTTGATGATCTAAACGGAAGTAGCTCGTATCGGTGTATAGCCTAGCCTACTTCCTCAGGTAAAAGTAACTTCTTTTAGCGCGAACTTGTGCCTTGGGTGGTTGCTGAAAGGTTGTTTATTAACGCATATACTATATATTTACACAGATGTATTACATGTCATCGAATTACTCTTAATTGGGTGGTTGGTTCATTATTTGATTAATTTAACTGGCTATTAAATAAAATTAACCTAACATTGTGAAGCAGATAGGCTATAGGCTACACTGTAAATACAAAATATTTTCATGATATTGATTTTTTTTTCTTTCGTCAAATCAAATTAGATAATTAACGTGTTTCAGATAACAACTATTTACTATTTTGAGTCATGTTGATTAAAGCACTCTCCTTCATTGCATTCAAACTCAGAGTCTTAAGGTAAACCTTTTTTTTTTTTTTTTTTTGCAGTCAGTTAACACTGTAACACAGTAATATTCCATTCTCACTTAATTTCCATCACTATGAGCATGTTAAGTTTATACTCAATAGCCTGAGTGTAACCTTGAAATTGCACTAAATTGCACTTCTGGTGTGTTAAAGAGGTGCGTCGCGTTTATTTTATAGCGCAGTTCCATGCAGCACAATGAATACAGGTCAAGGGGAACTGCCGCGTGAATAAACACGAATAAAAAGTTGTGCTCAGTTAAGCGATCAAATCAAAGGGGAGAAGGGGGAACAGAAATCCTCTCACAGTAAACGACACATTCTTTCTCTTACATGGAATGCTATTAGGAAACTACAAACAAACCATCCTCTTGTTATTTACCCTTATGGTCGTATAAGAGAGAAGGCTGAAATTGAATGATGCCACTAGGCCTATTAGGCAGATAAATAAGTTCCTTGGAATAATGTGAAAGTAATGTGGTTTTAGTTGACTTAAGATGGCATTTGTTTTGATTACATTTGTTTTGTTTTTATTATTTATTTTATTTTAAAAACAATGAAAATAATGTATCAGCCTTTTCAATTTATTTAGACTGTACACTACTATAAAACAAACGTCACCAGCTAGCGGGCGTAAATTAGCCAACAGAAATGTGTTATGATTTAGGCTTATCATTATAAAATTAATATTGCTCTCTACCTAAACATTTCCGACAATTATCGATTATCAAAAAAAAAAAAAAAAAAAAAAAAAAAAGATAAGCTCTCAGATTCAATTTACTTACGGAAATAAATTAATGTTATTTCAAAACCGTTTTCGCCAATGTACAATTCTACAATAATAATAATAATAACGAAATACGACTGCTATAATATAATAATAATAATAATAATAGTGTTATAATAATAATAGCAAATAATAAACTAATAGTAGGCCTATAAGAAAAATGTAAAAACCTTTTTAAAATTAAACAAATAAAAAAGAACCCTGATTCTTCACCTTTTTCTTTTTAGAGTGCGATCTCGCTCAGGCAAAGACAAACGATTCACACTCCTGAAATAATAATAAAAAAAATAATAATAATTAAAAAACGAACAAGGCACTAATGTAGCTACAGAATATATTTTTTTCCTGTATTTTCTGACATAATGCTACAATGTGAACTCGTTAAATAAACAAATAATATTCTGATAGTCGTTATATTAAATTATATTTATTTGCATAAAAGTGACCCATAACACTGTGTTTTCAGCGCCATTAACCAATTTACAGTATAAAAACGAGCAGAATGAATAGACACTTAAAATCTCCAAGCACTTAACAGACAGTTACTCACGCTTTATGGACACAACATAAAGAAATTTGCAGGAAAGAGAGTGGCGTAATTGCAATATCATACAAGCATATATAGACAAGCCTGGACCTAAGGAAAACTTTGAATCAGACATGGACAATTCAATATAAATCTCGAGATAAAATTAGTATAAACATCTGCTGCCGAGTAAAAGACGATGGGGAATAAAGGTGCTTTTGACTTGAACGATTGTCTGATAAACACAAAATAACAAAATTGCCTCTCCGGTTCACTCATTTCTTTGAGCATCGAGTTATACTTTCTCCGACTCCATTTCATAACTGCCTTTTAAAAATGCAAAACATTCACAAATGAACATGCAAAATGGTCGCGTAGGCCTTGGAAATGAAATGAAAGGAAAGGGCGTCAGTCCGTTGAAGCGCTGGAAAAACAGCATGCTTTTGTCAAACACAAGGTGGCAAAATGGCCGGTCCTCATGTCGCCCACATTTTCTCACTAGTTCATTTTTCTCTGGGCCAAAAAATGTTCCATATTTGTCTGACGGTGCATCATACATCGAAATCAGAGTCACTGTCTGTAACTGAGAGGATGGTCCCGCCGTCGCCTCGTTCATTCATACTGGAGACGCTGGTGGTGGGACTGGCGGCCGCGCACGGGGACTCGGCCGAGCTGTGAGGTGTGCACCCGGACTCCGACATGGAGCGCAGGCCGGTTTGACCCAGTCCGTGATGCTGAAGCCTAAAAAACACAAGTATTTAGAAACTAAAATTATTTATGCAACATAAATTTCAGTACATACATCAGAGACTGAAGTAGCCTATTCGACGTGTTACACTCTCTAATAATAACAAACCCGAATTTTGATCAACGAAATGTGAGAGTAAAAATAGTCACTGATCAAGGTGGTTTGTATTTGTATACAAGCGTTTGTTTATAAAGTGGTCATTTATTTTCATTCAAACAAATATTTTTAAATTGTCATTTGAGAACAAAACTATTATGAGTTCTAGACATCATTAATTCAATTTTATACACGAAGTTGATAAATGAGGCCTATTTTATTATATCAGTTTACATTACAATATTATGTTTGTATTTGGTCAGTTGGTTTTGCAAGTAAATAAAACTATATAGCAATATACTGCCAAATATGTTTCAAAAAGTGTAGCCTATGTCCTATATTTATAGGCCTATTAAGATGTTTAATTTATATTTAAATGAACTTGTATTTTAATATTTCTATGAAATTTGTTTATTCACAAATAAGGTGAAGCGATTAAATGCGCCTTGGGAAAAATAAAAACAATCATAACGAAATGTGAAATATTTTTGTTGCTTTATCACTGATTATTTCCTCTTTTTTTAAATTAGCAAATTGCACGTTTACTTCGTTTATTTTCAAAAACGCCAAAATAAAACGTTTTCTAAAAAATTAACAGTGCAATCTTAGAGACTGGCTTAATTTATAGGCTATGCCTAAAAAAGAAGAGTAAACTGCTGTTTATATATTCCGCTTAAATGGAAAAAAGATGTGCTCGATTTCTTTCAGCCAAGATCGAGCACATCATTCAGATTTGGTGACATGCCGTCTATTTCTTAATGTCAACACAAGAAGCCTATTAGTTTAATTTCCTCGATATTCCCCGATTTCAGTCGAAACCATTAAACTGACCTGTTTTTGGCAGCTGCCGCCCTGTCTCTCTGCCTCCGATTTTTAAACCAATTGCCCACTTGAGTGGGAGTCAGTCCAGTGGCTTGTGCCAGTTCCCTTTTCTTGCTGGGATTGGGGTAAGGATCCTGTAGGTACCACTCCCTCAACAAGCCGCGAGTTCGTTCCTTGAAACAGTGCGTCTTCTGTTCGCCATCCCAGATGGTCCGTGGCAAGGGGAACTTCTTGCGGACCCGGTATTTATCAACGGGTCCGAGGGGACGACCGCGCAGCTTCTCTGCCTCTTGGTAGTGCGCCTCGAGCCACATCGCTTGCAGCTTTCCATGAGAGTCTTTAGTGAACTTGTGGGTTTCCAGAATGTGATAGCGATTCACGAAAGCTTCCAGTGTGATACGCGACCACCGCTCGGGCTCGCTGGATGGACTCGTGCTTGTTGATGGCATCGCAGGCTCCGGGTGCCACGGGCAAGGACCAAAGGAAACGTCCGAGTCTCTCGATGTCCCCCGTTTCCTCCAGCGTCTCGCACACGCTGGCCACCTGTTCCGCCGAGAAGTTTAGGGTGGGCAGTTGAAACATCGGTAAGTCCTCCGGGGACCTCGCTCTGGGAATGCTGCCCGCTAGAAGCAGAGGGCGATCCGCGAAATTGGGCAGGAAAATATGTGAGGGATAAAGCTCTAAAGGAGACCTGAACACCATGGAGTCGCCGGGCAGACACAAACAGACGGGAAAGACGGCGAAAACTGACGTGGTATTTGCGCTGCTACCGCTGCAGTGCCACCGAACGCGTAATATCTACCCTTAATCAACTTCGAGTGCAACGGTGAAACATTTTGTTTCGCTTTTCTATTGGTCTTCCCTGAGTGGTGCTGTGGTTGTCATGGCAGCCCTGCCAATCACTGTCAAGCTCGCCCGTCATTAGCCAGTGCGCGCTACCCTTCTGCACAGTGGCTTCGCGCGCAGGGTTTTTATCGTCGCTCCAATCAGAAATGACCACTCACTGCGGGATGTTTTCAAGCAGGCGAATGGCGCGCCAGTTCACTCGACGGTAGGAGGATTAATAGGTGCAATATTGCTATATATTAGTGTGCGAGTATGCTTCCGCGAATATTGTGAAAGTTGGCGAGCTAGTCAACAGATAAATAGGCTAACACATCGTTTAATTACCTACCAAATATTTATATAACGTATAAGGAGTGATGTAAATATTTAATTAACTTTGTGAAAAAATAAATTAGTTTCCATTCGTTAGTGCACGTGCAGTTTTTTGTCTTCTTCTAGACATACACACTACTAATAATAACATAATAAATAGCAAGAGGCTAGAATTTATCCATTAAAAAAATGTGTACAATGTTTAAAATGTTCAGCATTTTACAGAAGCATAGGCTATACGCTCTTTGTTTAACTTTTTTGTTTTTTAAATAAATAGCTTATTTATTTTAACGCGTTTTTAATAGTCTGACATAATGCGTATTCTGTGTAATTATTGGGCTATTAGTTATTTTGTCTCCTTATCAATTTAAACGGCAAGATAAAATATCAGGAGGAAACAAGATCGGCTTGTTAGGCCTGAGTCAAATAACATTCTTTCACAAGGCTTTTTGTTTGCACAAAGCGTGTAATTAATGCCACAAACAAGTTAATTCATTTGGCCTAATTGTCTGTTTATCCTGGGGTTTAGCGCTTAATGGCCTTCTCTCCAGTGGGCACACCACAGTCTTACATTAAAGATGAATGTGTACAGTGAAAAGGGGAGTGATGTTTGCAAAGTTATCATTTGAAATTAATTAACTATTAGCAAAAAAATGGCGCTATAATAATAGGGCTACTATGCGGTTTGAACGATTTTAAAAACGGCATTGCTCCAAGGCAAGATTTAAACATTATCTTGTAGGCTATAGGTGTTGGCATAATGATAACTGCAAACAAAAGCACTAATCTCGCGCCCCGTAGACAAGTAACGAGACGTCTTTGTTCATCAGGATTAGTTAATTGGTTGAATATCGTGTTCACTGCAAATATGAACCTCTGTTTGCACGAACTGAGCACAAAATTGACCAAAGCGCTTTAAGGGGCACGTTTTATAAAGTCGCAATAGACCAAGAGATGTAAATTTAGGATAATTTGGTCATGCAGTCCTATAGCATGCAAAGCTCAACTTAAAACAAAATACAAACCTTTTAATGCAGAAATAATTGTAATTATTTGATGTTTTTCAGTTTCCACGTTGTTGTTTTTTTAAACGTGGATAATAAACAGGCTATTGAATGTTTTATTTAATTGGTTGGTATCCAACTGAGCTAACAAACACTCGCACAACAAAACATTGGCCCAGCAAAATATTAGGATAAAGCCGTATTTTGAAATGACATTGAAACGATCCGGTCAAGTTGGGTCAACTTGACATTGAAACGATCCGGTCTGGTTGGGTCACATCCCAAAACAAACACTAGCAAACACTCATTAGGTCGACATTTAAAGCTATTTATTAAAGTTACAGATAACAGGATACAAAATTAATCTGCGATTACTTTTGGATTTTCGTCGGTAGAGAAGTCTTAATAATCCACGGCAAAGTTTAAGGCAGCTTATCAGTGTGGGTTGGCTTAACAACACTTACAAATCTGTGGCACTGGTGAACTTGTGGAAATTAGTTCCGTTAGCGTAATTATTCCCTGCTGTGCATCAATACGGCAAGGTATCAACATATGCAACAAGTCTCCCATCTGCAGAACAACATTAACAGTTAAACAAACACCCATCCAAGGTTAAACTAGAAACAGATAGCTGGCCTTCAAACGTTTAATTGAATAAGGCTTTCATTTCAATTGATTTTAAACGCATCTCTTTTTTTTCTTCTTCTGGTTTGAGTCCCCCAAGTAGGCTATTTGAAGTTCAGCTTCTTTTGGCAAAAGGCTTGTCTTTAATTGATTAATTTTTCACTTCAATTGAGGTATGTGTGCCAAAGATGTGATCAAATGAGCTGAATATTCTTTATACCTTAGTCTGACATCTAATGCTCCTTGAAAACGTCACAAATTTGTCATGAACAAAGATGCTGTGAATGAAAAATTGTGGAGGAAAAAATGTGTATGCAGATGCAAAAAATATGCATTTAAACTGAAGAGAATGAGAAGTGAGTTATATGGCATATCAAAATTGACAGGTTATTTGCATGGCATATTTTAGATACCCCATACATATTTAATTAAAGACTGCCTTGTGTTAATACTCTCCCACAGAGCAGATGTTGAGCCATCTGAATGTTTGGATGCGACTTGCTTTGCTGGATAAGAAGACATTACCTGGGCACTAAATTAATCATTCATATTGGACAGCTGTCTACAGCCACCAACCATATTCATCAGTTCATATTTAAAATATTTATTGCATATAATTATATCTGCCCCGTTTGTTTCACCAGCCAATCCTCTATAGTCTAAAGCACACTATGCATCCTAGGCACATGCACATATTAAACCATGATCAAAAAGCAAACATTTACAATATTAAATCAACAGAGTAAGACTATGCTTTTTATTTCTCAGAAATAAGTTAGACTGGAACTGAGCGGAGATAAAATACCAGTTTACGGTAATTCTGAGATTAATCTGCCATTGTCATTTCACACTGATCCATGTAGCATATGGCTCACACGCATGTAGTTTAGTTAGAATGAGGTAAAATGATATTGAATAAATCCTCATTTGTCAAAACTATTCTATTAATCAAAGCTATTAATCCAAACCTCTCATCAGAAGTGGCTATGATAATCTTATTTTGTTTAAAAATGCTGTTCTGGCCTGCACATGGCTGGTCGGGCCATTGCAAATTTAAATTATGGCTGCCTACTTAGAGAAACATAAGCTCATCCTGTCTGAAGTGAGATTTTCTGCAACAGTGGTCCATAAACCAGTGTTTAACAGTATTGTCATTGGGACAAGCTGCTTAATGGTACTGTGCAGTTTACCTTGATCCATGTGCCCAAGGTTCAGAGCATAATTTGTTTAATAGCGGTAATGGCCATATGACAATGGATTTCACCAACGAGATGTATTCTGTGTGCGTCAAGAGGTTTTTCCATGCTAAAATCTGTCTTATAAATGGGTAAAGGCAATGCCACGCAATAAGGTTTTTTTTTTATCTGCACCTGAAACTGAAGCTTCAGGCATGTTTATTGCTCAGTCATGAGTAAGAGCCAAAGGCCTGCCTGTCCTTGTAGTACAGCCCCCCCCCCCCTCTCTAAATTCACTGTAAATTCAATGTAAATTCACATGCACTTTGAGGTAGGGTTTATCAGCTTTCTCTTTTAACAAAAAAAAAGACATTAAGCTATTCGCATTATTGTAAATTAATGTAATACAAATTATGCCCAAGAAAAAGAAAAAGAAAAAAAAAGATAAAATCATTTACATTATTGAAAAACCTTCTGCAACACTTTCTCACCTCATCCTCTCCTGTCTCACTGTAAAAAATATTGTTGGTTTAACTTAAAAAATTAAGTAACCTGGTTGCCTTAAAATTTTTAGTTGATTGAAATGGGCAAAGTGAGTTAATACAATGAATGAGATTGATTTAATCATCAGAAATTCAAAATAATAAGTTATTTGAACTAAATAAATTATTTAAGTTGATTTGACAAAAGAAAAAATGTTGTGATAACAAATCTTGATATATATATATATATATATATATATATATTTATATATATGTGATAATATATCTCAATGATAATATATACAGTGATAATATATCTCAATATCTCAAATATTTTTTTTAAGTTGAAACAATACCTTTTTTTACTCTGTATTTTTAACGCCGTCTTACAAAGGCCAGTTTTTATTTTTATTTTTTATTTTGTAACATATATAAAACATAGGCTAATTGATCTATTCTTATTCTTAGGTTTTACTATATATATATTTTTTTTTTTCAAACCAGTTTGGCTTTCTTAATACAAAAGATGCACATTTACAAAAAGACTAAAGCAAAGCACAATAAAAGCATCATAAAGGGAATTCAAATGACTACACTAGCATTGTATGAAGAGCAGATTTCAGTACATTTTAAACCCAAATTTAAAGTCAAAAATTTAAATCTCGCCTCTAAAATCTGTAAACTGTGCAAATCGGATCAGTTGGATTTGTGAATGAAACATCCAGTCCTTTTTGTGAACCGAATCCACTGATTCCTTGAACAGATGTGACTCAAAAGAAACATTTGTTCATAAATCAAGATTGCTTCTACTTCTCATGAACTCTCAAGGCCATCACTGAGTAATGAATAATATGCTTCTCTAATACAAAGCAATTGTATTGCTTCAGAAGGAGCAGGACTGACCTTCGTTATACTTTTACAGTAGTGTTTTTTGTCATCTTGGAGCCCAAGTGGTCATTTGCTATAATAATATTTTGAAATGAATGGGCATAATATTCTTTAAAATTTTGAGGACCAATATGATAAGTAACAAAAGAAAAAAATCTTTGAAATATTAAATATTTATATGATTACTGTGTCTATATTTACCAATCTGCTCTGATATAGTTAATTATTCCGGTAACACTTTACAATAAGGTTCATTAGTTACTACATTAGTTAACATTAACAAAGAATGAACAATACTTCTTCAGCATTTGTTAATCTTTGGTAATGTTAATTTTAACATTTACTAATACTTTATTAAAATCTTGTTAACATTAGTTAATGCACTGTGAACTAACATGAACAACAATGAACAGCTAGATTTGTATTAATTAGCGTTAACAAAGAATAACAAATACAGTAACAAATGGTTAGTTCATGTTAGTTAATGCATGAACTAATGTTTAATAAATGAACCTTATTGTAAAGTGTTACCATTATTCCTATATGATTTCTGAGAGAGTAATGAATTCTTGATGAGTGTGACTTTTTTGCATTTGTATAATGGAGATAAAACCAAGCATCTCTCAAAATGAAAAGAATGGAGAAAAAAAGAGAGAGACAAAAGCTTCAGAAAGGACTGAATGTGTCACGGCATTCAACACAAAACTAGTGGATAATCGATATACGTGTGTGTGTGAAGAATGACCTCAGAGCTCAAGATTGATGTAACAAAAAAAAATAACATAAATTAACAAAAAACAAGAAAACACATCAAACAGAGGTGGTTCAACAGCTGGGCGAGATTTTGGGGTGTTAATGCCAATTTATGCTGGTAACAGATGTCGTATTTCGCAAAGCACTAAATCCACTCACATCATAATTAAAGATGAAATGTTTACACGATGACGATGTTTCAAAAAGCCTCCAGCTGTTTCACAAAGCGAAGCCAATGACATTCATTGCATTTACTGTCTTTCTATTAATATACAGTTAAGTGAATACGTCCAAGCTTCATTACGGTTGCTTTAAGTCAATAACGTGCCTGATGTGCCGGGTCCATTTATCGAGGTGAACTCATAAACCACTCCACAGGTGGAAAAAAAACGCACGTATGCTAATTCACAGAGCTCAGGATTGACAGAACGCACCAATCCCTGCTTTCACGTCGAGCGCCACTCCACAAGAGGTCAGCCTGTAGGCTTAAACAAGGAAGTCGAAAAGGAGACATGAGCAGAGAGTATGAAGAACGCAATTAATTCTCGATTCAGCGAACACCGAGAGATCAGAGCAAGGGCTGGGCTTATTAAGTGTCACATGCGAAATTAAATGCTAAACAGTCGCTAAACGGCAAAAACATTCAATTCCACCTCGACAGGCAGTCCCCCGGCATGATTTCTTTGAAAGCTCAGCCCCCTCTTCCTTCCACTAACCGATTCCTCCCCCTTCAATTTGTGCGTCTGCTTCTCGTAATCAAATGACACAGGCATGTTCTTTATAGTATTTAACACAA
Organism: Hybognathus amarus; assembly: GCA_030378365.1. Lineage (NCBI taxonomy): Eukaryota > Metazoa > Chordata > Actinopteri > Cypriniformes > Leuciscidae > Hybognathus > Hybognathus amarus. The sequence continues at coordinate 267,040 of JAQIUQ010007366.1, read as the reverse complement.
GTGGTGCTTTACCACTCGTTCAATCTATGTCGGGGCTGTAATTAACCTTATGCAAGTTGATTAAAGTCCCCTCCAGTCTCATAAATCACAATAGGTCAGAATTCAGATGCAAAAGAGATACAGTATTGTATCAGTGGCTCTTTGATTCAGACTCCCCCATTAGGACTCTGTTAAAATATGTATTTAAAGACCTGACAGACTGCTCAGCGTTCAGTCTGTGTGTATTCCTGGAGAAGCCTTGAGACGACGGCTGGCTCAGGTCAGGCAGGCCGGTGGAGTGCTGAGGGAAACCACAGCCTGGATCTACATGGAAATGCACTCTTCAGACAAGCTGATTTTGGAGAGCTGAGGACAAATACACCCCAATACCACAAAAGCTGTCCCAGGCCTTATAAAATAATGATAGGTCAAGGTCTGTCCCAATTCTAACTCTTAAAATGATCATGTCTTTAGTGAACATGATGCACTTACACACTACTGCTTATAGTCTGTTTGAGGACCTCCTCATGGAGTCTGTCCGATTAACAGCGGATATGGTAATCCTTCTGATTCCTCCTTGTGGGGTCTCGGAGGACAAGCAAAAGCGAGACTAAAGCCTGCCGAGTCTGGACAAAAGGGGCCTGCGATATACACAGCCTGGGGTGGAGATTGTAGGTTTTAGCCCCTCATCTTCAGATCCAGGCATGCTGTGTAGATCAATATGGAATATGGAATGCTAACATAATCATTATGGCTTTTGAACGTATGCATGTCTGTGAAATTTTTCTCTGATCTTCCTCGTTTAACATGCTTGTCAGGCTTCCACACTCGGTCCTTTGTTGAAATGCAGTGCTGAAGCCAAGGTCATGCTGTAATGAGAGTCACACAAGAGCTGACTTATTGTCTTGAAATAAAATTTTTTGTATTATATGATGCTGAGATTGGCCAAGTATTATAATGGGAACCCAATGGCTCTTTAAAATTTAAAATCAGTGGTCTTCCAAAAAAATGTTTTTCAAACTGGCTTTTATGCACTAAGCCAAAATGCTAAATTGTAAAATTTTACTTTGTATTATGTTGATGTTACGTTATAACTGTCTTTCCATTTGAGTCTGATACTGCTTTGCTATGCCTGTTTTACTATTTTATATGAGTCTGATACGTTTTTAAGATTTCACTTAGCTTTGCTGCTCTTATTTGTGTTTTATGTGTTGTTATGCAGGTCTATCTGTTAATCTGGTTGTTCTGTAAAGCACTTTTAATAGCATTTTTAAATGTGCTATAAATAGGCTACCATTGTTACCATTTAAAAAGTTTTCAGTCAGAAAGATTTCTTTTTTTTATAAAGTAATTACTTCTGCTCAGCAATGAAAACTGCTCAAAAACCACAGAAAAAACATTTAAAATGTTACAAAAGTTTTCTATTTAAATAAATGTGGTTCTTTGGAACTTTCTATCCAACAAAGAACACTGCAAAAAAAAAAAAAATCAGTTTCAACAATAAAATATCAAATGCCACAACTGTTTTTAATATATTCACAATTTAAATGTTTCTTGAGCACAAATTAAGCATATTAGAATGATTTCTGAAGGATTACGTGACACTGATGACTGGAATTATGACTGTATTCAGTTATTTTAATTTGTAATAATTTTTAAAAATATTACTGTTTTTGGTCAAGACTGGAATTATGGCAGCTGAAAATTCAGCTTCACAGGAATAAATTAAAATAAATAGAAAACATAAAAAAACATAAAAGAATCTTAAATTGCAAAAATATTTCACAAAATTACTGTTTTTACTATGCTGCATTATTATTTTCAATTTTCTTTTTCTTTTCTCGATCAAATAATTCAAGTCTTGGATCAGAGAAAAGAAAAGAAAAGAAAAGACAGAAAAAAGAAAGTTTTTTTCTTTCCAAACTCATGAACAGTAGTGTCTTTTTTTCTAAAATATTAAAGTAATAGGTCACTGTGTTTCTAAGGCATGATTATCTTCCAACTTCCAATCAGTCTACTTTAAATTTAGTGTCTTTAAGCATGGTATTATGCACTCATTTTTAAAAGCACACACTTTTACATTGTACTTATATTTAGAAAACACATGCATGTAATTACAGCTGTAATTATTTTATGCAATTACATCTTACATTGTTTACCCACCCTTATTATACTACCAACACCTGTCCCAAACCGTATCCTACCTCAATAGCAGCACAGTTGTTTTGCAATACAACATGAACACAATAAGTACATTGTATAACTAACAATTATTATTATTATTTTGTTTAGTAGTTAAATACCACAGAAACAACATAAAGACACTTTGCAGACACTTTAGTAGCCCCTAGTTTGAAAACACCTGGTACTTGTCCTACAGTAAATTGGGTTGTAACATACCTTGGCATGGGGATGTGACCGATACACAGCCAAACACTGTTGATCACAGGAGAAGATCAACTCCTGAAATATCAAATTAAAAGAACACATCACTTTTTAGAATGAATAATCCAACAGGTCTAAAAAGAAACATTGCAAGTAAGTCAAAAACAAGATGCATCAGCCCAAGACATGCAAAATGCTTATGCAGACATTGTTAACAAAGTGCTTATCAAGTGCTTGTCTAGCCTCAGAAAACAGGGCTGCAATCTAAATACTAAAAAAGAAAATGTACCATTTTCTTAATCAAATTGAATTGAATAAAAATGGATGATTATTAGTATATTTCTGAAGTGTTTTGGACTATTTCAACATGCAAGATTGCCTCTTCCTCTCTTCGAGGCTGATTTGTGATCAGTGGGGAGGAAATACTGAATCTCAGTACTTAAGTAAAAGTACAAATAACAACATATTTACTTTAGTAAAAATAGATGTACCACAATGACAACCTACTTAAGAAAAAAGTACCAGACTTTAAGAATTAAAAGTAAAAGATGCATAACAATTTATTATCTTAATGTCTATAATGATTAATAAAAAGTTAATTCTAACTCATTCAACCTAACACTCCTAATTTAAACATTAGTTTATGGTTAATTAGTTGTTTTTATTTTTTATTTTATTTTTATTTTTATTTATGGTGTAATTCTGAACCTCTTGGCTTGCCAAACTAATCCTAACCAAACGTACCCATGTTATACATAGTTCCCACAGGTAAATTAATGTCACGTGACCTCCCCGGAGATGCCATCTTTGAGGGTATAAGCTGCTGTGTTTCCCCATAGATGTTTACCAAGTTTTATCAGAGAATATCGTTTTACAAACAAATATTTATTTCTGTTTATAATGTTACGCAAATCATGAAGAGACAAAGTAAAATAGATTATAAAGAGACTATTAAAACAAGTCAGAGAAGTACAATGTGAAAATTTCCTTCAGAAATAGTGTGGATTGTGCACTGAGCACTGATTATGCAGATTTGCCTCAGATACAGTATTTCCATGTGTACCATTATCTGGTATTGGCTAGGAATTTTTACACATGTGAGCAATTCCAGAGCCTGGAAATCAGTGGAGGCGTACAATCATTGCCGAGGGTTGGTTTGGTGACTTTGCTCAAGTGCAATCAATGGAAAAGTAACTAAGTCATCATAGCGAAGTAGCATGATACTAGACTGTCTGTTTATTAAAAAGGTGCTTTCTGTAATAGGCATTTACTTATTTGTGCACTGAAGAATAGGGGTGAAACGGTCGCTATTGAAACAAACCGGTGCGAGCGTCATGGTTCGGTGCATGAATATAAAAATAAATAACTTGCGTGCAAATTAAATAATGTAATGAGGAACTGCTTTATACGCGGGTTCTTTAGGGACATAATCAGAGATTGCAATGCTGGAATGTGTGTGTGTGTGTGTGTGTGTGAGAGAGAGAGAGAGAGAGAGAGAGAGAGAGTCGCGGGTGCAATCGAACAGTGGAAACAATGTTGTTTTGTATGTTTTTAATGCCTCATCATTTTAATTTGTTCATTCAGGACATTATTCAAACTGCAAAGTTTTAACTTATATTTGTTTGCAATAAAACAACATTGTGCTTTTGTCAAACAAATTCTTGCGTGTTTTGAGTGAGTTTCTTTCCTGTTTATCCCTCGCCAGCCAACCTCTGTTATTGTTCTGACAAAAGCTTAGTCTTCTCGCATTCATGGATTCTAATAAAAGGTAAACTGTAAAATCCCAAATTAACTGAACCTCCGGGACAATTTTAACATCCATTGACCCAGCAGGAAATGACCATTTTCACTTTTTAGCATGAACTCATTTTACTTTGTTTAACTCTTATTGCTTTTTCTAACGCTTTGCCCTCAGCAATGGCGCAAATGCCCGTATGTTGAGATGTCATGTGGGAACTAGAGTGCCGAAGTTACGAAGTCACTTTGTGAGTCAGCATTTAAGCACTTCCGGTTCCCTCGCCCTAAAGTCTAAGGGTTTTTGAATGGGTTTTTGCTAAATCGCCTGAAATAAGGTCTGTGGTTAACAAAGTCTCTAAATCGGCACTCTCACGATAAACCGATAAACACACTGCGTGCTATAGAGGCGCATTTAATGTGACCGAGTTGATATATCTAT
>JAQIUQ010007366.1:230000-257500 GCA_030378365.1 Hybognathus amarus | reverse complement strand
CTTGCCTGCAGGTGCCCTCTTGCTGAAGGAGATACAAGGGCACGGATTCAAAACACCCTAAGTGTATTATTGGCTACTGCAGTGTGACAAACTTTTCTCGAGTTATATCATTTCCTCATGCGTTAATTTTCTGAGCATGGGAGGAAGGTTAAAGAGTCAATTCATTGCCATTGTTTTGTGAGTCTGTGCATATGTTTGTTGGGCTCTTTTGTCCCAGAGAATCTTGAGAGCTCTTGAGGAAAATCCTCCACAGATGGAGCAAGAACAACTTCTCAGACAGAAAGACAAAATACGTTTGTCACAGTCACAGATACTTGAGACTCACATCTTGTCAGCAAACAAGGACCATACAAGAACACTGGAGTCGGCAAGTCCTTTTGCTAACCACCATTCATTTACCCAAGAATCTTTTATATATGCATCTTTGCCTCTTAACTTATACGTATTTACAGAATAAAATAAGTCCATATCAATACTCTTACCTTGGTTGGACTATTGTTACTAAGAGTAAGAGATACACACTGCGAGGGAGACAAAGGGAGACAAATGCATTTTTCCCATGAGAAATGGTCAACACATTCTCACCCCAAGGCGTCACCTTTGACCATGCTTCAATATTTGACGCTTTAGGTGCCCTTTAGTGTCAGTTACATGACGCGATCCTGACGGCATCATCTAACTGATGCTAAAGGGAAAGCGTCAGTTAGATGACGCGGTTGGGTTTAGGTCTGGGGTAGGGGTAGGGTTACATGCGATCCTAGGGCGATCATCTAACTGACGCTAAAGGGCACCTAAAGCGTCAGATATTGAAGCATGGTCAAATGCTTCCCAAGGCGTCAGTTAGGTGACGCCTTGGGGTGAGAATGTGAAATGGTGTGCTACATCCACTTTTATTAAGCTTCAGCCATACAGATATGAACATAATGAGCATAAAAGTACAGTACCTTACAAAGAGTATGTCTAGAAATATGCTTCATGCTAGAAAGACATGTCTTGTTGGTGACATACTTTTCATGCTCCTGTGTATCGCAGGAAGAATGAAGAAAAAAATCTCTCCCTCTGTATCATGATAATGATAATGTTGAATTACAGCAGACAGTGGTCCTTAAAAACACATAGATGATGTGCAATATTAATCAGAATGCATTAGCAAGTGATCTTGAGCTCCTGTAGTATCTAATTGAGTTTTTATGTTCTTCAATGACATTGATCAGGGCAAGTAGCCCAGGATGGGGAGAAATATTTAGAAAATTTGGCTGAAACTATAACTATAAACTATTTCATTGCTGTCTTATGAGAGGTTCAATGTGCATGGACGCAGCTCTCGCACCCCTGAAACTTCGGGCATGCAAGTTTTGAACTACTTGGACGATTGGCTGATTCTAGCTCGATCACACTCATAGAACTCATAGAACACAGGACCATATTACTCAAACATCTCGAGAATCTAGGTCTCAAAGTCAACTAGCGAAATGTTTGCTGTCTCCTAGTCAGAGAATATCTCTTCTGGGCACAGAACTGGACTCGCTGTCTATGACTGAACCTACGCCTATGTCGACTGTCACTAGAGCGCAGACTGAACATTCAGCGCATCACAAAATCCTTCCGCTGCGGCACTATAGTCCCTCTCAAAAGGTTTCAGAAAATGCTGGGTCTCATGGCCTCAGCATCATCAGTACTCCAGTTGGGTCTGCTTCGCATGCGCCCACTGCAGTTATGGCTAAAAGCGCGAGTACCACCTCGGGCATGGGAATACGGACTATTTCGCCTCAAGGTCGATCAGTAATGCGTCACAGCTCTGAAACCTTGAAGAGAAATAAACAGCCAGGTGTAAACCTGGGGACTTCCTTGAGTGTGAAGGTGGTGTCCATGGACGCCTCCACCTTGGGATGGGGAGCGCTGCTCGAGGGCAGACCGTTCTTTGGCTAGTGGTCAGAACGGGAGAAGCTTCTACAAATAAACTCGCTTTTTTGAAAGCAACAATTCGCTTTTTTTGCCGTTTTGGTCCCCTGATAAAAAATCACCACGTCTTGGTATGCTCGGACAACATGTCAGTGGTGGCCTATATGAATCGCCAGGGGGCGTCAGGTCCCGAAACCTTTACAGGCTGACGGAACACCTCCTGGTCTGGGTCAGCACAATCTGCGCTCATTGAGAGCAGCACATGTGCCTAGGCACCTGAATTTGGGACCAGAGAGAATGTCCAGAAACAATGTTCCAGCAGGAGAATGGTCTCTGCACCCGCAGAGGATCCTACTGCTGTAGGCGACATTTGGCAGAGCGCAGGTAGACCCGTTTGCATCCTAAGAAAACGTTCACTGCCCAAAGTTTTTCTCAAAGAGCAGGGATGCACTGGCCCACGTCCGGCCCTGCTGCCCACTCTATGCCTTTTCCCCCGTCTCACTTCTGCCTCATGTATTGGAACAAATCAGGGAAAACGAATGCTTAGTGCTACTTGGGACTCCGCTCTGGAAAAATCAGGCTTGGTTCCCAGTTCTGATGCAGCTGACAAGCACTGCCCCATGGCCAATCCCAATGAGGAAAGACCTCCTCTCTCAAGCCAAGGGCTCGATTTGGCATGAATGGGCAATCAACGGGTTCCCGCTAACCTCGGAGGAAGTGTTAAACACGATCATGCAGGCTAGAGACCTGTCTATTAGACAATTCTGTTCCTCAAAATGGTCTGTGTTTTCTAGCTGGTGCAAAGCTCAAGTCTTTTCACCCCTAGACTGTGAGGTTACGGAAGATCTCTCTTTCCTTTAAGAGCAACTGGATAAGGGCAGAACCACATCCACACTCAAGGTTTATGTAGTGGCCATAGCAGTGTTTACTAATCCAGTGAGTGGCCAGTCACTGGGGAAGAACTTTCTGGTCATCCGCTTCCTTAAGGGACCTAAGCGGCTGAATCCTCCCAGACTCCCTTCAGTCCCCATGTGGGACCATTCAACGGTTTTGGAAGCAATGAAAGGTGCCCCGTTTGAGCCAATCCATTGATCAGATATGTAACATTTGTCGTTCAAGACAGTGTCTGCCCTGCAGGTTTGTAATGAGGAAAAGGATGCAGGCTTACTTTGCCAATCAGGGCACTTCAATCAAGAGCTTATGTGTCTCGCTCGTTTGTTTTTTTAGACAGACTGAGCAGCTCTTCGTTTCATTCACCGGATGTTCTAAGGGACTAGCCGCATCAAAAGAGAGCCTATCCAGATGAAAAGTTGATGCTATATCGCTGACCTACACTTCTAAAGGCTTGCAGTGTCCTTTGGGTGTCAGACCACACTCCACAAGAGGCACGGCCTCATTGTGGGCTTGGTCTAGCGGGATTACCTTGCAGGATATCTGTATGGCAGCAGGCTGGGCCTCCCTCTCTACATTTATAAGGTTTTATAACGTAGAAGTTCCCACCTTACAGGCTAAACTACTTTCGGTCTAAAGAGCAGTACTGTCTGCCCCGTTGCTTCGGCTCAGAATACTGAAACCGCTTGAGCACCGCTTGCTGATCGATAAAATAACTCCATGGACAATAAGTAAGACCCATACTGTGTGGAACACTGCTTATGTGATTAGCTTCCTCGGATGCTACTTATTGGGAATGACGCTTCTAGCCTCTCTTCTCAGACTCTCTGTGAGTCCCTGGTGTTTATGCACTATATGAGCCCCGGGCACCTGCCGGGGACTTTTGTATTGGATCCCAGGATGCATAGCATTTTACACTGTGTTCCCCTAGTGTAAGATATTATGCAGTACGAGAGAACCTCTCATAAAAGAACATACTCGGTCACTAACGTAACCTTGGTTCTCTCTAGAAGAGGGAACAAGTACTGTGTATCTTTGCCGTGCCTGCAACACACTCTGGTTCACTTCGGCAATGAAAAAAAAACTGATTATATCAGCCCATCGAGCTGTATTTACAGGCCCAGGCCACGCCCGTCTCGGCGGGACATGACGCAGCGGGCACGAAGCACCCCCATTGGATCTGACGTCACCAAGGGCCTTTCTCGATAGGCTGCTGCAGTTGCCGCAGGATAGCCAATACGCACACAAGCCATCTCGCCTATGTCTGCATGCTGCCGCAACGCGTTTTACATTGATTCGAAATTAAGGATAATTTTTGCCTTCAATATTTTGTGGAAAAGAGGTTTTCCCCTAGCGTAAGATATTATGCAGTTCTCATTCCCTCTTCTAGAGAGAACCGAGGCTACGTTAGAAACTGAGTACGTTTTTCCTCTCATCAGTGGTGTATTTTTCTAGCAACATTTCTTGTTTGGACATCAACAAAAAGATTTCTCCAGCAGTGAACTCCCTCAGGGCTGCAAGTCTCACCTGGGTCTGCAGTGCAAGCAGAGCTGTCTATAAATAGGCAGGTATCCTGAGAGCCTTGACACATTCACATGAAAGTTTCATTCGCACAGAAGAGCGGAGGTGAAGGATGTTGTGGAAAGGAGAATTTTCCAGGGAGCCAAGATCAAGTTCCACGTAACACCAATATTTTATTACCTTGGTCTAAATTTGAAGTAAGTTTAACTTATTACAAAACAGATGCGACAAAGGACAGCATCTGTTCACATAAAACACTTTAAATGAAATGCAAAAATGTGTTTTTTAATGCTTTTTAAGGTTAAATTATAGTTTACTCAAAACATGCATTAGTGACTCTAGGGTATTCTGTGTTTTTTGTCCAAAAAAGAAACTTACATAAATGCATGGTTGCAAGTTAAAAAATCGAATTTGTTTATTTTGATGCGCTTTGTTCACAATGTTAATCATTGCAGACACGTAATATTATGTAATTTAAACATTATCTGCATTTGTTGATTAAAAAAGTTGTTGTAATTTGATATGGCTATTGGCTTTCTAGTTCCCATGTTTTGCATACTGGAAATGCAAGACGGACTTGTTAATATTTGACATTTAAAAGAGCTTCTGTTAATGTTTTTTAGTTGTTGCTGAAGAGTGGTATAGTTGGGTTGATGGTGAGTACATGATGGTATTGCATTGACCATAAGAACAATGATTTTGCAAATGCCAGTGACTATTAATATCATGCTTGTTTGAGATGTGGGTTAGATGTGTGTTAATTTGAAGTGAAATAGATACAATTAGTTGGGTTCAGGACCACTACTTAATTAAGTTTGTTTATGTTAACTCCTCTAACTCAATGTAGTTTGTTGGTTAAACATTCTGTAGTTTCAGTAGATGATGTCATTACTCAAAAATGTAGTATTTGATTTATGTATTTTTTTGTAACACTTATTATACAGTGTCCTTGTTACATAAGACATTTTGTTATTCAAATAAACACAATGTTCGCTGTGTTTTCCCCACGCCAACTCCACCCTCACCACGCCCCTAACTATGACTAGTTTCTGACTATATGTAAAACAAACCTTATTATTTTTGACATTATTTACATTTGATTTTAGAGTGTGGACAAAAACAGCTAAAACATTCTTCAAAATTTCAAATATCAAGAGGAGACATTCATCCATGTCTTCTTTACTCTCGATAGGATGCTAAACGCCCTTGTGCACAGTTATGCAGAAGCATCTATCAAGAATAGTGAAGTGAGATTTCACTTCCAGCTACACAAAGGTAATTCCAGTACTTCCCAATGAGAGCTGAAGAACAAGACAATAATGATATTACCAATTAGCTGCACACGTCAAATGTCACCGTCATATTTCGTTGCTTTGTTTGTATGGCGTTAATAATGGGAGCATCTGCTCATGGTACATTTCAACCTGGGTCTTTATCTCCTGCCAACAGCAGACTGAGAAACCCACTCGGTCTACTCACTGCCTACATTCTATTGATTCTCCTAAAACCCCCAACAATGGTATTTGTATGTCGGTTTATCTGTAGTAACGTAGATATGCCATGCAGAATTAAAGTGGGCCAAACAAACGCGGCGGGCACTGGCTGATTATGCTCTGAGATTGTGTGCGCGCGTAGAGAGAAACAAATGAGAGGTTCAATTTGATATAACCCGCAGCTTTTCCGTCAGGCATCTTGCTAAGTACTTTCATGTCTTTGTGAGGAAATAATTGATTTGTGGATGTGCCTCGGGATGTGTGTGAAAAACGTATTATGATATTTGTTGAATAATAGCAAATAATCACTTGCAGGGAGGGAGGGCTGGTTAATGGATTACTGACTAATGGAGAAAAGTGATTGACAGTTGGGTCACATTGACAAATCGTGCCTTTCTTGATTACTTATTCAGCGGAGGTGAAATAAAGAAAGCTCAGTGATGCTGAATATTTATAGCCGCAGCTGGATTGAAAACTGTGTGTGTGTTTACTTGAGCAAAGTGCCTTTGAGAAAGAAATGTTTGGTCAGATTTCCTCCAAGACTTGCATCCTCACCCCCACCCCCCGCAGCTCATTTCTGGAGTCATACCTACAGTAATGATGTCAGGTCTAATCTGAACAGGGAGACAGCAGAGAGGATATTGAACAGTGGAAAGGTTAATCACCACTGCCTGGTTAGCCAGGGAAGACAAGCTAATTCCTCCAAAAGGCAAATGGCACACAGCCCTATCTGGAGAGCAGATAAGCAGTGTTAATACACAGGCAGAATGGGGACTCAAGGGCTGAGGCTCTGTTATCGGCCATTCCTGAGACGGGGCGCCCTGGAAAAAGCCCAGCCCCTGCCCTGAGCACAAAAAATAAAAACCTTAGACAGCCTCTCAAGCAGAACTATCACGAAACCCTGACCGCCCCAAAACCATCACCCAGATCAGTCCAGACTCACACACAGACCAACCCCCAATTTTTCCCACCCAAGTGCAGACCCCAAAACCAGCCTATTAGGTGGCATAGCTAATTGGAAGATCAGGCGAAGGCATTAAAAGATAAGATACTTTGGCAGCTTGCCTGAAGTGTGGATCAGCACACCAATAGGAAACTATCAAGCTTTGTGAAGAGAGCTGTGTGAATGCAGCCCTGAAATTGTGTGGTTAACATGAGCAAATACATTAAGACGCGAGTAATGCCGAATTCAAGGCATAAAATTAGCCACAATCTCTGATTTCCCCCTCTCGCTCTCTTGAGAGCACACAAATACGCACATCGGAAACTCATCAGCAATTGTTTCTTAATGTGGTATGAAATCCCATTTTCTGGTCCATGCAAATTGCTAACCTGCCACAGGATAAGCCTGGTTTTACATTGTAGCTCTTTCATTCAGCACGTTACGGTGTCACTGTGGAAACATAAGCCCTTCACCCCACCATCCAGTATCTGCTGTAAGACGCATGCCTTTTCCGTAAAAAGTAGGTTTATAAATGCCGTTTCATTATCAAGCAGCTACTTTCCACAAAATGGAACTTTCTGAAGGAAAGAAATTTAAGAAGGCTTTATTTGCAGTGGAAACTGAGAGATGAAGAAGGTCAAATAGTTGGCAGTGGGAGTGTTCAATAATAAGGAGGTTGAGGATTTTGTAAATAATGGATTAATATACAATGAGCTGCTAATTAGCATTATCTAGAAAATCTCAGTGAATGCTCTGAAGGCCAGATGTGTCAAAAGACAGATTTATCCACAGGAAGATACCTTAACAGCTGCAGCTAAGAATATCCTTGCAGATATATAGCGACCATGTCTGTTAAGCATAAAAATGGACTAATGATAATAATAATTATAATAATACAAAAAGTTATTTATTATTATTTTGAATCAGATCTTTTCTATAGATCATTTGGTCCAGTTCACATGAATGAGGCATTCATAAATCATATGAATTTCAATTAGGGTACCCTTTAACGTCGGTTAGATGATGTTATCTGATCCTAACCCTACCCCAGACCTAAACCTACCCCGTCACCTAACTGACATTAAAGGTAAAGCGTCAGTTGTATGACGTCTCAGGATCGTCATCTAACTGACGTTAAAGGGACCCTGAACAGCGGATGTTGACGTATGGTCAAAAGCATCAGTTGTATGACGTCTTGGGATGAGACTGTGTTATTAGTTATCATCTGTGTCACCTGTGTTTGTATTTAGTTCCTTCAGTTAAGTCAGACCTTTGTCTGTAGTTAGTCGATGTTCAGTGTGTGTTCTCCTGCCTGTCTGTACCTGCCTGAAGTTTCTTTGTAAGTAAAAGTAATTGCATTGGAGCTCTTGCTTTTTCGTCTTCTGCCTTCACCACGCTGTGACAACAATACACAGTTTAAAAGCAGCTTTACAGGAAATGCATGAGTCCGTATTATACTTTAAGAGTGATCTGTTATCAGAGGTAACTGTCTCTAAGATATGTATTTCAGAAATGTACATTATGAATGTTTAGATTAAATGTACTAATCTACGGTTAGCTAAAAATCAATTTTACTATGTAATGTAAGGCAGAAATAATGAGTTCATTAAACTAATGAATACTTCTTGTTGAAAATTGTAGCATAGAATGTAAAATGTAGCTATAGAACTCAAAGACTCAACTGAGTCTGGTATAATGATTAAAATTTGATTCTGTTCCTTCACAAAAAGCTATTATTTGACTTCAGAAAACTCAGAGTGCATGAGACATACACACGTTTTATTGTGCTTAATCGTATTTTTTTATATATATTTGGACAGTAATATAAAAAAATATTAATTAGTAATTAATTTTTAATTAAATTAAGTAAATATTTTTCCAAATCTGTATTCACACAATATTTTGGGATTTTAAAAAAAATATTTTTCATTATATTTAAATTTAAACATACATTATATTTAAATTTAAGAAATTAAGGAAATTCATATTTTTTATTTCAAGAATGCATTATCAAAAGTGGACAGTAAAGACAATATATAACGGTACAAAATATTTAAAATACATGCCATTCTTTCGAAATTTCTATTAATCAAAGTATCTTGATAATGTTTTATCATGGTTTAAAAAAAACACAATTTGCACAATTGCACAAATAATCAGCACCATTTTTTTCAACATTAATAATAAGAAATGGAACAAAACAGCATATTCTACCCTGATCTCACGACCAATTTGATACGAATTCAACGAATGATTAAAAAGTGGCTAACTGGTGTACTAATTCGTATCGACTTCACTCTGGATTCAAATTCGTACGATTTGTGTAAACCTAGGTGATGGGTAGGTTTAGGGGGCGGGGTAAGGGGAAGGTCATTCGATACGAATTCATACAGAATTGGCCAATTCGTAAAATATGTGCGATTTAGCAAAATCGCACTAATTTCGTGCAGAGCTGAGGTCGTATGAATTGTTACGAATTAGCCACCTCTGTAAAATTCAGTATCGAATTCCCGTGAGAGCAGGCTGGCATATTAGAATGATTTCTGAAGGATCATGTGACTGATGGCTAATGATTTGCTAAATTACATTTTAAAACATTCATATTGAAACATTTTTTTTCAACTGTAATACAACCCAATTAAAATGTATACACTTACATAGTAATTTATTGATGATCTATGCCTTTAATAAGGGTAAGATTGAGTTTTGAGTCACTTTAAGAGTACTACCATAAACATTTGTGCCAAAATCTCTGTTGACATGACAGTGCCCTCCTAAACAGCTTCAATCTGTTCTCTCCTTAATTGGGGAAGTAACTCCGGTATGTCATCGACAGAGCTGTGTCGGGGTGAGGGAGAGGAGGCGTGGGACGTTTCGCACAATCGCAGGGTCAATGAAGTTGTACTTCTCCCCTCTGAGCACTGCTAATTTGCTGGAGGAAGTGCTGACAGGACCTTTCTTTGCCATGTTTTCCTTTCACAGCTCCACCTCTCTTTTCCTAGCAGACCTCCCGTTACAGATCTGGAGTGGTGGGAATCCAAAGGGGCCAGAGCGTAGAGAGAGAAGGCCATTGGTAATGATCCACTTCACAAGGGCGTTTATGAGCCGAGGGAAAAAAGAAGGAGGGAGAGCTAGAGAGAGAGGGAGAGAGCTGATTTTGGGACCCTGAGAAAGACTTGCTCGACAAAGCCTGCTGGTAGAGAGCCGTATTTAAGGGCATTCTCCCGCAGCGCGCCGGCCCCTCGCTGCAATGGGCCACTTAACACAAGAGCACCCCTCTCACCTGCCAGGCAAACACTGCAGCCTTACTGTTTACCACCACCAACCCTCAAGCCCACTCTGGACTCATCTGCCCCAATTTAGCCAGACTGAGGTGCTGCTAAATATTTGGCTCGCTCAAACAAAAGGGTGACAAATACAAGGGGCACAAAGGAGGTATGAAGTAGGCATGAGTAATCCGCAAACAGCACGGCCGCATGCGTGAACGTCTTAATGCATCATGACGTTTTCAATGTGAAGTAATAACAAGAAATACCAAGTCGGAAGTAAAATAAGCAATGGAATCAAAATATGCGAATGTGTTTAAGGAAAATGAAGACAACAGGATCATGTGTGGTCAGAGGAAGCCACTAATACAAAGCAAACAAGAGTGCTCTGATACACCCAGAATACAAACAAAGACAAAAAGAAGCCATCTCTTTAAGATATTAAGAAATGCCTACTCCACCCTTCAGCCTCGTCTCCAACCCAGCTCTTTTTACCATTTGGACAATGACTTCCTGCTTCCAAATTAACCACCATTCTGACCCAAGAGGCCCCTGTCTCTATTGAGTGGCCCTCTAAGCCCCCGAAAGTTACCCCAATTTCCGCTTTGCTTTTGTGCTGTGTTTGGTCAGACTGAAAAGCTCAGTTAGGGCATTGTTGCAGTGTGGGACAGAAGGAGAGAGGGACATTGTATAACATGATCTCCTTTAAGGTGGTTCTGATTGTTGGGAGCAGCATGGGTCTGAACCCTGAGGACAGAGCCCGGGACATGACCCATAACTTTCCTGCAAGGTAATGAGTACTTTTTTTTCCACAGGAAGTGGTTAAAACGCACATCTCTGGCTCTCCGTTCGCCCCTTCCCATCACTGTTTAAGGAATCTGAAATCAAGTGCCTTTGTGTAAATCATAACACAATCATTGACAATTCAATTGTGGAAGGTGTCACGCATACAATAATAAAGTTGGACTGATTGACTGATGGGGAATTTTACAGTTCATTATCCAATCAGACGCCAGCGTCATGATGGGTGCTTGTCACTCGGGGAACTCTCCTGCGGGGGCAGATGTCACTCTGATGCTGTTAAGATGACAAGCGCCAGAGGACAGTGCGGAGAGACTGACATTTCTCTTCCCTCCCTCCGATGAATGGAGCGACGAAAGAAAGGGGAAAGCGAGCGGAACAAGAGGACGCTGCTGCGTGACAAGCTCCATTCTGGCATTTGAATTAAACCTCAGACGGAGGAAAATAAGACAAAGAAAATAACACGGTCTGACAGCATTATCATCGTGTTTATACTCCTCTAGTTAGATATACGCGGAGTGGTGGCAGAATGAAAGCGTTACAGGTCTACATTATTCCCTCTATTGAAACATTCTTATCTCTGTTCTGTTACGAGAATACGAGCGCGAAATGAACTTGGCAGAATAAGTAGAAGAGGCAGGTGAAAAACAAGTAGGAGAATGCAGCGGGAACGAGTTCAATCTTACCTCAAAAGCGCGGGGAAAAACAAACAGGTAAAACGAAGAAAGCAGGAAAAGAGGGAAAGCACTGAGCGATCTCTATCTACTCAGAGTGAGGGCCCCATTAACTTGACCACATGCCCTTTGCACACAAAGGCTGCAGCCCTCAACTCCTCCCATCCAATTATGTGTGATTAGGCTGAGTGTGCTGTGTCAAGATGGAGGGTAACAATAAAGACATGTCACCCTCTCTTTCGGGTCACTATACTGTTCCATTCATGTACCCCAGCTCAAAACGCACATGTCCGTGCAACTGCGGTCACAACATGGACGTTACATCAACTGCCACACCTTCCGGGCGCGATGGTCATCTCTGTCACGCTTTTTTGCCGTTACCATGGGTGCGCTGTTTAACGGAGAGGGCCCTTGTGTTGATTCATTGGTGACTCAAACTGCAGAGCTGAATGATGTTTTCAGAGGCGGCGAAGGAGGGGAGTGCGCTCAATTAGCAGCCTCGTTAGAGGTAGTGATTAGCGAGGTCTCGGCTCTGAGAGAGGCCCCCCTGGGGCACGAGCGGGGCCACTGCCACTTCAGCGCCGTCGCCGCAGGAACCCCCAGCGCGTCCCACAAACCCCAGATGATAACAGACAACTTTTGTTGTGCAACTGTTTCTGGTAATTATCAAGGCAAGGGCTGAAATGATACGTTAGCATTAGCGATGGAGAAAACACAGCCATCGTAAGTTACTAGAGGGAAGAACGATTAGCAAACCAGAAAATTAGAGCCTAGAAAATCACATGAAAATATCCATTCATCGCAAACGAGAGTTTAAAAGAGTTTGCGACGGCGAGACAATGTGTGAGATTCAGGAACTGCCGTATAGCTATGCTGAGGAAAAACGGGAGAGGGGAGGCTGAAGGGGAGGGGGGTGATATTAAAATTCATGACTCTCGCCAGCATTTGTATAAGAAAAAGATTAAGAGGGGCCCGGGTGGGAGAAGAAGCAGCATTATCAGCTTCTCTCCTGCACTGAGCAGCCCGTCTTCTCTGTGCTCAGACTCGGGGGTTAAGAGGATAACTGCCCTTCTGCTGGACACCACAGCTGCCTCGCCACTCATATCCTGCTCCAGACACATCATTCCCTGAGGATATAATGCTCAAGAATATGCATTCACACAAAACTGACACAAAAGAGAAGGAGGTAAAAACAAACAAACAAACAGCAACAACACTACTACTAACATTAAAATATAGGGTCATGAATGTGGCCGGATGAGCAGAGCACAGTTTGAAAACAACAAAAACAAAACAAAATTGGAATTAAATGTAACAAAAACAAAATGAAATGAAACAAAAAAACAAAACAATATGGAACGAAACAGAACAAAACAACACGAATACAGGTTAACGAAATGGTACATATGAATGAAGTAGATTATTTCTATAAAATTTACATAAGAATTTGCTTTAAAAGGAAGCTGGTCAGCTCAAGAATCCATTCGTTTTTACTTTGTTTAATTATTTGTTTGATATTAACTGTAGCCCTCAATCGGGTCATGGGGTCTATACGACCCCAATGTGACTTTTCATACATATCTATACACAAAAAAACTGGGCTTGATTCGGTTGTTCTGAAGGTATGTTAAAAATAAATAATAATAAATAAATAATAAATGTTTACACTCCTGGTCTTCGGGTCAATATGACCCCACATTGAAATGAATGGGAAATGTGAAGAAAACGATTTTTTTTTTCATGTGTCCAAAAAAAAAAAAAAAAAAAATCAGGCATGAATCTGAAAATTTGTACACAGAAATGAAGATCTAGAATTAGAGCATGAATGCAATGTATCATTAAAAAAAATAATATTTTATATGCAAGCTAATGGTGTAGTTGAGGAATTGTGCGGTATATGGATACAAAAGTACTTTATATCTCCAAAAACACAGCATTAATGAATAGATGAGTAAACAAACAAACAAAAAATATATATTATTTGTATGATTAAAAATTAATATTTTTTGCACAATTACTCAATCAATTGTTGGGGTCGTATAGACCCCGTAGCCCAGAAGTGGAAACAGGAAACGAAGACCATTTCAGGGTTAATAAAACACTACAAAGTCAGAAGTCAGTCAATGTTGTGTATACTAATTACAATTTATGTAGAATAATGTTTTTTTTTTCCTCATAGTGAACAGTTAGGGGGTGGGTGAAGTTTTGTTAATATATGAGAATACAAAAAAAAACAAAAAAAAAAACAGTTCAAGCAGAGTGAGCGGTCTTAAGGTCTGGTATTGAGCGACCTCTGCAAAATGGAGCTGTTAGGCAATTCTCCGGAGACTGGTGAGAGGTGCTGCTCCATTATGTGTGCATGTATTCCCAAGGCAAACAAAATCAGCTCCCATCTTAACAGGCTCAGTATTGCCGCCTGCTCTGTCTGACAGCAGATAAGAGGAACGATTCAATCAGGGGCTAATCCTCACCTGCCCGTCCCAGACCGCATGGGTTCATCTGCATACTTCACCTCAGCATCCTGGCCATAAGAGTCAAGTTTCCACTGTTTTGTACATGAATGAGTGGAATGAGTGAATAGGTGTGAGAAAAGTGAGAGGAAAAAGAAAGAATGAAACAAACAAACAAAACAAACCCACAAAAACATATAACATAAAAACAAACAGACAAAAAAAATGTACCTATACTCCAAACTAAATCAACCTACACTGTAAAAATGAATATGCTTTATCTAATCAATAGAATTGTGGCAACAGATTACAAGCAATATTATTAATTAAATTGAACAAATTAGAATTGAGTAATAATTAATCAAATTATTCCTTAAAAATTAACACCAAAAATTTTTTACAAAAATATCTCACTAACAGACAGACGTCAAAGATTAATTAAGAACTCTTTATATTATATTGCCAACATTGAAAACACCTGATGTTAACAAGCAGAATCACTGAAGGAGAAAATTATCATTTTAAAACAAACACTGATCACCATAATGGTGACTTAAATGTATGTTTTTTTGGTTGTTGTAAGTTTTACTCATTTTAAATGGTTAACTTTTAAGGAATTAATTTGATTAATTATTATTCAATTCTCATTTGTTAAATTTAATAAATAATTTTGCTTGTAATCTGTCATTTTGATTCGATAAAGCATATTCATTTTTACAGTGTAACATCAAACATGCAAACAAACAAAAAACAGAAGAAAAAAACTGAAAGAAAAGAGAACTAAGAGAACGAAGAGAAAGAGAAAGAAAGAGAAAAGAGAAATAATTAATGAAAACAAAGGGGAAAGGAACAGAAACAAACAAAACAAAGGTGTGACAATATGACTACAAGCTGACCATGGTATAACCTCTCTGCTGTTACTCAAATCTGGAAAGAGGTGCAGGTAACCTTACCAGGTACTTAATCCCAGGCTCCAATTGGAGTGAAACTCTACCTGTCTCCCTGATCCTGGGCTCAAATTGGAGGGTAACTCCACCTGACTTATTAATCCTGCATTCTAATTGGCTGGTAACCCTAGCTGGTGAACTAATGTGAATTTCTAAGTGCCACACATTGTGCCATGTGTCTCAAAATATCTATCAGTGCACTGACTGATGGTATTCTATGTCGCTCTATTCAAAGGTGCTGATTTCCCCCACACTCTCTCACACCTTTACATGTTCATACCTGCACTATTAACTCTCTTCATCCCACTGATTTTAAATAGAGTCGATAGTGTTAGGTAGGTTTGTAATGTGTTTTAACAACTGACAACAAATTAACTTGAACAGGTTCAAAATGCATTGTCTTTATATAAAACTATCATCGGGATTGATTCTTTTTATTCTGCTTCAATGCATAAGGTGTCCATCTATAATTTCTTTTCACTTTAAGAAAAGAGAATTTAAATAGTTCAGCTTTTTTTATCTGCAGCATATGCACTGCTGGAGCGATCTGAGGCAAGAGTTCATAGATGAACGGCTGATATTCAAGTGTTGGAGAGTGCTGTTGTTTCTCAGCAGAGATATTGACAGATAGAGAGACGAGCAATTTTAAATCAAAAACATAGCATGATGAAAGAGCAAAGAATTCCCCAGGCCGGTCAAACCCAGCTACCGTATAAAAAATATTTTCAAGATTTGTTATCACAACATATTATCTTTTGTCAAATCAACTTTATAATAATTTATTTAGTTGAGATAACTTATTATTTGAGTTTACTGATGATTAAATTAATCTCCTTCATTGTATTAACTCACTTTTTCCAGTTTAATCAACTTAAAATTAAGGCAACTCAGGTTACTTACTTGTTTAAGTTAAACCAACAATATTTTTTTATAGTAATCACAACATTTTTTCTTTTGTCAAATCAACTTAAATAATTTATTTAGTTCAGATAACATATAATTTTGAGTTTCTGATGATTAAATCAATCTCCTTCATTGTATTAACTCACTTTTTCCAGTTCAATCAACTTAAAATTAAGGCAACCAGGTTACTTACTTTTTTAAGTTAAACCATCAATATTTTTTACAGTGAACAAACATAACAAAATAATAATAATAATAATAATAATAATGCAATATTATTATCATAATAATATAGTCCACCAGTTATTCATATATTGTTAAATACTCAAATACATTACCTTTTGAGAAAATATATATATATATATATATATATATATATATATATATATACACTGTATATATATATATATACACACACTGTATATATATATATATATATATATATATATATATAAATAAATGACACATAATTTAAAACAAAAGTGACTAAAATATAATAGAAATTAGGAAGTCAAACAATTAATTGCAATTATTCGCTTCCAAAATAAAAGTTTGTGTTTACATAATATATGTGGGTGCACTGTGTATAATTATATAATTCAATATATATAATTTATATTATAGAAATATCAATATTTTTTATACAAATAATATTTTCTCTTAAATATACATGCATGTGTGTATTTATATATACAAAAATAATAATACACAGTGCACACACATATATTATGTAAAAACAAACTTTTATTTTAAAAATGCGATTAATCGCATTAATCGTTTGACAGCCCTAATAATTAATGAATACATTTTATATATTAAACATATGTTTTAAATTAAAATATGAAGGTCAGGGTCTGTTTTTTAATATTACTTATCGAATGAGATAAAACAGATTTTTGATGTTTTTCTTCTTGTTCGCTCTATTAGATTAAAGAGTCAATCCTGCACTGATACATGCTGATTTTCTGTCTTTAAGAGGATTGGGCAAATGTCTAACATTTCAGGTTATTAAATAATTATTTAGTTAAAAAACAAACAACTGTACATTCCCTATGATATTTCACTGATGTTATTGTGGTTGTTTTTAATTAAAGGGGAGCTTAAGGTTGATAAACAAATATCCAAAAACAAAAACAGCTGTCCGGCATGCCACACACAGCTGTTTCCTTACTCAAGGAGATTAGCGTCTTCACCACACACACACACACACACACACACACACACACACTCATTCGATACATGATAAACTGTACCATAAACCCCAGCAATCAAAAAACAATTATTTTATGCCAGCCAAAATCATACGACACGATAACAGATTGCTCCAAATTTCCATGTGAACATACAGTCAAAAACACAACGGATGTAATCATTGGCGGTGAGGGGAAAAAAAGTATGCACATACAGATTCAATTTGCGATCTTGCTTTTCAAGTGTAAAAATGAAAATTGAGTGAGGTAAATGTGAGCACTGTCTCTCCCTCTTCCTCTTTTTCTCGCCTGCGTGTGTGTGTGGGCTACCTCTAAAAAGGGTTACAAATGAGAGTCAGCCCCCAGAGAGTATTCAATTTGCTCCTTATTTTCTCAGACAAATGTGTCTCTTTATCAAAGTGAATAGTCCAACCCAGGAAAGATAAACAACAATCTCATTCAGCGCTTAATGTTTTCCCCTTGCACTGCACCCAACTCAGCCCTCTCTTATCTCACTGCCTGGGTGCCAAGGGTTCTAGGCGTAGATTAGCCAAAAGGCATCAGGCAGATAAGGACCATAAATCCAAATTGCATATGAAAAATATTAAAGCATTATGATGTATTAATCTAGTCATTGCATTATTTATCTTAATCGTTAAGTGGCAGTGTGCAAGCTACTCGGGACAATGAGAGAGGACACCTCATCTTGTGATGGGTTTGAGAGGAATTACATCACCCGTATCAAGAGCGCCTGTGCTATTAGCGCCCGCGCCGCAGCTGCCACGGTCTTTTAGCATTTCCAAACACATTTAAACTACTGTACATTGCATGAAAGGGATGACAAGTTGAAGAACACATCATTAAATGCATCTGTCCGTCTGTAACCCCCTCCTGACCTCCACGGTTTCGCATCTGAGCGATCGTACCCCTCGCCTCAGCAGGGTAGGGGAGGAACTGTCAGGTCATCTCTGATGTCTGCCACGCTGGCCGCACATCTCCCCATAATCTGCCTTAATCTCTCGCCTGCTCACCTAATCAGAGCAATGAAACCTGAGTGATCAGCCGGAACAATGGGAGAGAAGAGCATTTGCTAAATTACTCAGCTAAAATCATATGGTGCCGCACACTTATTCCAGTCAGTTATGTTACCAGTTGATGTTATAACCGATTAGGTGTTTATGGGTATGTGTGCTCTTGTGGAACTAATGGGGTTGACAGGGTTTTTTTCATTCACTTTCACTGAATACATTATTATCATGTGATCTGCATTTGGTGCGCTCATAATTAACCATGACTAATGTATTGTTTTTTTATTCTTTCTCAAACATATCGATTACTATGAATCTGATGTGTGATTTCCTTTACAACACTGTTAAAGGAATTTTTTTGATTCCGCTCAAATCATCATTATAGCATTAGGTTGAAAACATATTTTCAAATAGTACAAGATTACAGTGAGCTACTTACAACGGACGTGAATGTAAAGCTTATTTTGCAAAAGCACTTACATTAAAGGGATAGTTCACTTTGAAATTAATTTTTGGTATGTTTTAGCTTACCTAAAAGGGCATCCAAGATGTAGATGTCTTTGTTTCCGCAGTATTTTCAATTTTGATATTTTTAGGTCAAACCGTTTGTGTCTGTCAGTCATATAATGGAAGTCTATGGGGTCCACCTCAAAGAGCATGCACAGAGAAGTCCATATTAAACATGATTCAACGACGTCGTAAATGTAAGTACACATTGATGGCCTAAGACACAAAACAAGCAGTTTGTGTGAGAAACGAACGGTATTTATATCGTTTTTACCTCTTGTAACCACAGCCACATCCAACTGATCTGAGGGCGCTGGCGGTTACAAGAGGTAAAAACAATATAAATACTGTTCGTTTTCTCACACAAACCACTTGTTTCGTGCCGTAGGCCATCAATGTGTATTTACATTTACGAGTCATTGAATCATGTTTAATTTGGACTTCTCAGTGCATGTTCATTGAGGTGGGCCCCATTGACCACCATTAAATGACTCATAGACACGAACGGTTTAGCCTAAAATATCAAAATTGAAAATACTGCTGAAACAAAGACACCTACATCTTGGATGCACTTGAGGTAAGCTAAAACATCAAAATGAATTTTAAAGTGAACTATCCCTTTAATTTTATTATTATTTTAATTGTACTTAAACTTAATAGTAAAAACTGTTAAGGTCATTTGATAGCATTGTGTTAAATGGCAGTGAAGTTGTAAAATTACTCAGAAAAGGTTAGTAAGGGTTTTCTCCCCCCCAAACAAAATCAACACACATACGTTCAGACTTATGTCTTATGGATGTACTTTTTTACTATTGTTTATGGATTGGCCTCATTCACTTGCATTGTAAGGGCTTATAACCCTTTATATATTTAGTGCTGATGAAAGAGCTTAACTTCTATGTAACCCTGAATATTTTCTTCAAGGAATTTCCTCCAAAAACACTGCTTGTATTTACAGGGCTCATATATCTAAAATTTCCAAGTTTTCTATTTTTCACATGAACTTGGAGCACAATTAGGTATACAGGAAACTCAAGACTGTGTAGTTATGTTGAGTGGAGTGTCCTTCGCATTAAAGAAATAGATCATAGAAACCATTGAACAGATGAAAGGATATATATATATATACACTCACTGGCCACTTTATTAGGTACCCCATGCTAGTAACGGGTTGGACCCCCTTTTGCCTTCAGAACTGCCTCAATTCTTCGTGGCATAGATTCAACAAGGTGCTGGAAGCATTCCTCAGGGAGTTTGGTCCATATTGACATGATGGCATCACACAGTTGTCGCAGATTTGTCGGCTGCACATCCATGATGCGATCTTCCGTTCACCACATCCCAAAGATGCTCTATTGGATTGAGATCTGGTGACTGTGGAGGCCATTTGAGTACAGCGAACTCATTGTCATGTTCAGGAAACCAGTCTGAGATGATTCCAGCTTTATGACATGGCGCATTATCCTGCTGAAAGTAGCCATCAGAAGTTGGGTACATTGTGGTCATAAAGGGATGGACATGGTCAGCAACAATACTCAGGTAGGCTGTGGCGTTGCAACGATGCTCAAATGGTACCAAGGGGCCCAAAGAGTGCCAAGAAAATATTCCCCACACCATGACACCACCACCACCAGCCTGAACCGTTGATACAAGGCAGGATGGATCCATGCTTTCATGTTGTAGATGCCAAATTCTGACCCTACCATCCGAATGTCGCAGCAGAAATTGAGACTCATCAGACCAGGCAACGTTTTTCCAATCTTCTATTGTCCAATTTCGATGAGCTTGTGCAAATTGTAGCCTCAGTTTCCTGTTCTTAGCTGAAAGGAGTGGCACCCGGTGTGGTCTTCTGCTGCTGTAGCCCATCTGCCTCAAAGTTCGACGTACTGTGCGTTCAGAGATGCTCTTCTGCCCACCTTGGTTGTAACGGGTGGTTATTTGAGTCACTGTTGCCCTTCTATCAGCTCGAACCAGTCTGGCCATTCTCCTCTGACCTCTGGCATCAACAAGGCATTTCCGCCCACAGAACTGCCGCTCACTGGATGTTGTTTCTTTTTGGACCATTCTCTGTAAACCCTAGAGATGGTTGTGCGTGAAAATCCCAGTAGATTAGCAGTTTCTGAATACTCAGACCAGCCCTTCTGGCACCAACAATCATGCCACGTTCAAAGTCACTCAAATCACCTTTCTTCCCCATACTGATGCTCGGTTTGAACTGCAGGAGATTGTCTTGACCATGTCTACATGCCTAAATGCACTGAGTTGCCGCCATGTGATTGGCTGCTTAGAAATTAAGTGTTAACGAGCAGTTGGACAGGTGTACCTAAAAAAGTGGCCGGTGAGTGTATATAAGAACTATTTATTTTCTCTTACTCACTATCAATGCTTCATTCTCTTTCATTTGCGCTCTGTGTATTTTCCTCAAGCGCTTCATTCCCTGACAAGTGATGCATGAAGATGTTTAAAACAATGAAATAATGCTGTCATATCAGACCAGAGGGGAAATGACATGAAGCAATATTCTTTGTTACAGGGACCATCTGATAAGTGTCATTCTTGGGCGTTACAAGTGGGGGGTGACGGATGCCCCGGGCTCGGACGGGGTGGCAAGAGTGCGCCTCAGTGGCCTTTGGCCAGTGTCACCACATGTGCCACATAATCAGAGCGTCACAGCATCAAAACCGACAGCAAGACCTTTTTCACGCACAAACATTCACAGGCCGCCTGTCAATCATTCTGCTGCATATCCCAGCCTGCTCTCATTCTACTCCTTGCTTACTCTAAACCATCATGGTTCCTCACTGAGTAAAGGGAATTTGAACACCAACCCTGAGCTCTCGGAGAGGAAGCTGTGATCACACTGCCGGGCTCTGATTAATAATCACTCGTTATTCACACTCACTACACTAAAATTACGCCTGGGGGAAAGACTATTTCTGCCCACGGCAGGGTGCCCGACCAGCCCCCCTTCAGCCAATCACGCTGCAAACTTACGGCCCCCTCAAACCCCATGCTCCGACGGTGCTCCTAATCTGCAAAGACAACAATGGAGACTAATTACACGTTTACGTCTTCAATCTCTCCTCTGAGTGTAAATACATGACAAGGAGGGAGTGGAGGAAGAGGAGGAGCGCCGTGGAACAGTTCAGAAGTCAAAAGCTCTCTGAAGGACACAATGAAACACTGAAACGCAGATCCTCAGAGTCCAAGTCATTTTCTCTCGCCCTCAGTATCTGGCTCGACTCAAATTCAGCTCTGTGCGGCAGGACATATTCAGATGCTCCAGATGCAATTGTTCATGTGGCCTGAACTGTATCTGTGTCGGTGAGGAAAACGGCTCGCAAATCCTGACAATCTGTCAGTGCTTTTCTGTCCTTATGTTCTTTTTTTCTTACGTTCTAATCATTAAGTCACATCAGTCAATAGCTTTATTATCTGCTTGCCTGCGAGCCTCTATCTTGCTATCGCCCTGTAGAGTAATTGCATTGTGACAGGGGATGATGGGGACTGAAGAGCCTTTCATTTGCAGGTTAGGGTTTATCAGGTAGAGCCATCGACACGGGGCTGTCACTCTGCCATCGGCTTGCTCGGCCTGCCTGATGTCCTTCATGTAACTTTGCACGGCAGCAATTTTTTCATTTTGGCCTCTTTATGCTTGTGTTTATCGAGGTGTGTGTGGGCAGGGGACAGATTTCAGGAAGGATACTGGATTAATATCAAACACATTTTAGAACACCTGTGCTAATTTTTTACTCTATATAGCAAAATACCAATGTGTCCATGTCACTAAAATAGGGGAAAATGTTCATTATGAACAGACCTAAAAGATAAAATGTGTGACAATTGCATCATGTTGCAAATACAACAGGTTTTAAATAGGGCTGTCAAACGATTAATCGCATTCCCAAAATGAAAGTTTGTGTTTACATAATATATGTGGGTGCACTGTGTATAATTATTTTGTATATATAAATGCACACACATGTATATTTAAGAAAATAAATATTTATATTTATATATATATAAATATAAATTATATATAAATCCATACACATGTGTATGGATTTATATATAATTTATATTATATATATATATATAAACATAAATATTTTATTTTTAAAATAACCTATTTATTTATATATATATATATATATATACACACACACACACACACACACACATATATATATATAATATATATATATATATATATATATATATATATATACACTCACCGGCCACTTTATTAGGTACACCTGTCCAACTGCTCGTTAACACTTAATTTCTAAGCAGCCAATCACATGGCGGCAACTCAGTGCATTTAGGCATGTAGACATGGTCAAGACAATCTCCTGCAGTTCAAACCTGAGCATCAGTATGGGGAAGAAAGGTGATTTGAGTGACTTTGAACGTGGCATGATTGTTGGTGCCAGAAGGGCTGGTCTGAGTATTTCAGAAACTGCTAATCTACTGGATTTTCACGCACAACCATCTCTAGGGTTTACAGAGAATGGTCCGAAAAAGAAAAAACATCCCAGTGAGCGGCAGTTCTGTGGGCGGAAATGCCTTGTTGATGCCAGAGGTCAGAGGAGAATGGCCAGACTGGTTCGAGCTGATAGAAGGGCAACAGTGACTCAAATAACCACCCGTTACAACCAAGGTGGGCAGAAGAGCATCTCTGAACGCACAGTACGTCGGAACTTTGAGGCAGATGGGCTACAGCAGCAGAAGACCACACCGGGTGCCACTCCTTTCAGCTAAGAACAGGAAACTGAGGCTACAATTTGCACAAGCTCATCGAAATTGGACAATAGAAGATTGGAAAAACGTTGCCTGGTCTGATGAGTCTCGATTTCTGCTGTGACATTCGGATGGTAGGGTCAGAATTTGGCGTCTACAACATGAAAGCATGGATCCATCCTGCCTTGTATCAATGGTTCAGGCTGGTGGTGGTGGTGTCATGGTGTGGGGAATATTTCTTGGCACTCTTTGGGCCCCTTGGTACCAATTGAGCATCGTTGCAACGCCACAGCCTACCTGAGTATTGTTGCTGACCATGTCCATCCCTTTATGACCACAATGTACCCAACTTCTGATGGCTACTTTCAGCAGGATAATGCGCCATGTCATAAAGCTGGAATCATCTCAGACTGGTTTCTTGAACATGACAATGAGTTCGCTGTACTCAAATGGCCTCCACAGTCACCAGATCTCAATCCAATAGAGCATCTTTGGGATGTGGTGGAACGGAAGATTCGCATCATGGATGTGCAGCCGACAAATCTGCGGCAACTGTGTGATGCCATCATGTCAATATGGACCAAACTCCCTGAGGAATGCTTCCAGCACCTTGTTGAATCTATGCCACGAAGAATTGAGGCAGTTCTGAAGGCAAAAGGGGGTCCAACCCGTTACTAGCATGGGGTACCTAATAAAGTGGCCGGTGAGCGTATATATATATATATATATATTATATGTATATATATATATATATTATATTTATATATATATATATATATATATATATATATATATATATATAATATATATATTATATATTATATATATATATATATATATATATATATATATATATATATATATATATATATATATATATATATATATATATATATATATATATATATATATATGTATATATATATATATATATATATAACCACACCATGCACCCACATATATTATGCAAACACAATTTTATTTTCGATGCGATTACGTTGACAGCCTAGTTTTTAGAAGTCTGAGACCACTAGATGCATTTTCAATTTCATTCAATATATATATATATATATATATATATATATATATATATATATATATATATTACAAATAATGTGATCAGCTTTTTAATTACAATAAAAAGTTAAGACATTTTAATTTAAGACAAAAATTAGATCACTTTTCAAAATAAAGGTTCTTTACTGGAATATATGGTTCCATTAAGAAGCTTCCATTAAGTTTTCTCATTAAGAAACTTCCATTAAGAAAAATCCAAGGAACCTTCCACAAAAGGTTCTTTAAGGTGGAAAATTTTCTTTTAATATTCTTTTTATTTCTTTTTATAAAAGGATTATTAAAATAGTCAAAATAAAAATGGTTATTTTAAGAACTGTTCATTGAAATGTTAAATTTTTGGAACCTTTATTTTTAAGAAAGTAGAAAAAAAATGACATGATATTTCATAATGTGTATATATTCCATAAGTTTGTGTAAAAGCTGATGATCATGTTCTCCAGCATGATTTGTGAAAGAAGAAAATCAATAGTTTAACTTAAAAATAGTGCAGAATCTTAAACAATTCTTCATTTTTACATCATAATTAAATTTTTAGAAATCTCACACCTAATGACCAAGTTGAAGTGATTTTTTTGTGCTTTCACAGTTTTGACCCCACTGCACTGCAACCTTCTTTCCTTTATAAAGCAAAATGAAAACAACAGTCACTCACCTGGAATGGCCTGAATGATTTTATGTGTACTGACACTCATGAACACTGAAATATTAAAAAGAAATTGTGCCAATCAATAGCTCTGGCGTAATCGGTGTCACAATTCCAGACAGCCCTTCTCAGCAAAACCTTGATATGAGTGCCTCTGAATAGAAATCATTGATTTATGCTCTTCTATCAATGTGTCCCTCTTCCCCTAGTAAATCCTCTCTACATTCCACTCTCTCCTTTGTACTCCTGCCCTTTAACGGTGCCCAGGTTTCAAAAGAATTAACCTTGATTGGGATAATTGAGACCCAGGCCAAAGTGGATTGATTGCGTTTTATGAACCTGCTCTCTTCCTCTCAGTCTAGTCAGTCCACCCACCCCTTCCCTTCACTCACAATATACCTCACCCCTCTCTAGCTGTCATCATCACAGCCCAGATTTAATCTTTGTCCTTTTCATGTTCTTTTACTATACGATTTGAACAATTCAATGCCAAAGCAGCCACTGTATGACATAGTGAGATTGCATTTAGCACAGGCCTTTGGGTTGTACAAGACATTCAGGACAAAAGCTGAGTGGCAGCTATCTATTTGTCCTCACTCAGCTGTGAAGGAATAGACACATTTTATAAAAGCACAACATCACAACAGGAGAACTTTTCACCACGGTTCATAAGAACAAGCTGCATTATCAGAGCATAAATGTGACCTTCAGCTGGTTGAGGGAAGGGAATAGTAAAAAAAAATGATTCAGGTTCTTTAATGGCTCCATCAATGCTTCTTTAAGTACTTTGTAAATAGTATTTGAAAAAAGAAATGCAATTCCATTGACAAATGATGAAAGGAAGGGAAAAAAGTGTTCTTAATTATTGCAAAAGATGTGTTTACACAGCCTTAATTACTTTTTTTCTTAAAGGTCTGCAATCCAATAACTGCCCTCAATCTTTTATAAAACAACGCTAAACAAATAAAACAGTGGAAATAATTCCTTAGCTAAACCTATAAAATCCGCTGCAAAAAGCATAATGTTAACTAAATGCTGTCTTATCAAAAACCTGTAAGCCTAACTACAGTCAGTTACTACTGATTGTAAGCTATATGATTCACCAAAAGCTTGTTCAGTATGATTTATTCTTTCGGGAATAGTCATTCTTTCAGGAATCAGACTACTGTAAAAAATAATCGTAATTTTAACGGTAAAAGACTGTAAAAATGCTACAGTGCAAAACTGTTAATTGGTTAACAGAAAGTTTCCATACTATATACGGTAAATAACTGTGACATCATTTTTACTGTAAAATACTGTTAAATTTACAGTTTTTGAAAGTGAAAAAGAACAATCTCCAATTTACAGTGAAAAAACGTAAATTGACATTCCAACAATTCCCTGCGTAACACTTTAAATTTTATGTATTTTGTTGAAATAACTGTTTCCTCATAATTTTCTTGTTTTTTTTTATCAGTTATGTACATTCAGAAAATGAAATACGGTTTACTACTGTAAGGTGACTACAGTTTTAATGTATTTCTTACAGAATTGTTCTGGCAACCAAAGTAGCCAGCATTATTGATAAACAATAGGATTTTTTTTAGCCCAAATCTCAGTGAAAGTTCGTATTTATAGCACGAAATGTCATTTCTCAGTGCCATTTATATGGCAAAAAAACAGTTTTTGCGCATATTACACGCGAAAACCATTTTGACGTATAAATGCCAGAGATGACATTTGTGGTATGAATGCGGCATTTTCATGAGACAGTAGTTTTCATAATTTGTTCAAAAGTTCAGACTAAACTAGTTGCACAATGTGGGTTTGATTCACTAACCAGTTTCATTCTGTAATAGTCATTACAGTTTTTTTATGGGTTTGAAACTATTCATATGAATTATTGGTAACACTTTAGGCTTCTCGTTAACTTGCTTATTAGCTTGAATGTTATGAACATTAGCCATTTACTATGAATAAACAGCTAATTAATTAATATGAATTCATTACTCTGCAAGACCTTATTACTACATTCCTAATCCTACACCAAAATGTAACAACTAGCTACTATTAATAAGCAGTTAGTAGTTTATTATGAGGCATAGCCGTAGTTCAGTAGTTTGTTTACAGTGAGAATTGAATGCTAATCTAAAGTGTGACCAAATTTTACACTTAAATAAACAGATTTAAGTGTCATTCCTTTGGGAGTTCAGACATCTTGGAGAGAGATTAAGAGTCTATTTGCAGCATTGTTGAATAAGTAATGTGCCATTCATTTCATGTGCTTTATTATTATTTATTTTTACTGGAATTGATCCTGAATAAGAAGCCATTCTCGATTACCTATCTTAATCAATGCCTAATGCAGTCCAAAAAAAGCAACATTCTCACACCTTTCTCAACTTTCATCCAGTTAGAGATTATGAGGGACAAAATAAGAGTTTCCTCATGACGACACATGGCAGACTGTGTGAGTGTGTGTATATCCATAAGTGGCTGGGCCACACTGAAAGGAAAGGAAGCAGGCAGTCAGATATCAGTC
>JAQIUQ010007366.1:130000-225000 GCA_030378365.1 Hybognathus amarus | reverse complement strand
GCCTATAAAGAACCTTGTGCCAAAAGGGTTCTTTCTTGTCATTATAAAACCTTTTTTAACATTGGAATGAGTAAGTAACCCTATTTAGAACCCAATGAACCCTTTTTCAAAAAGTGTAACGTTAAAGGAGTGACCTTTAATGTAGTGTCAGTGGTTTGTTAGTTAAAAATCAAGAACAATTAATGTAAAAATTGTTGCTTAAACTGTGTTAAGAGAAATACATTAAACCTAATTTCAATTTACATTTCTTTTCCAGAGCAAGAGCTAAATTAATACAGTTTTAGAAAAAAAATAAGTGTTTAATGTGTCCAGCATAAAGGTTTACATCCAAATAACTAGAGGGCATTACACAGTTGAGAAGTCTAAACCTGCTTTCCCAGGATTCATGCTTCTTTTGGCATCAGTATGTCAAAACTGTACTCTTTTCAAGATGAGTAAAGGAAACAGGACAGGATTCCTTAGAATACTACAAATGATTAGACTTGTGCAAAGCTTAAATCAAGGTCCTGAGCACTGACATGCAGAAATACCCGCAACCCAAAATAGGATCTTATAAAACGTTTGCACATCTGGTTCTTTCCCAATCCATGAGTGATCGAACAATATAAGAATGCCATTTTTAGACCCTTTCCCAATGATTTCACAGCTCTATATTCACTCCCATTATCTCTCTTACAACTTTGATTTGGCTTCCTAACCAGAAAGCTCAGAGAACGGCCATGTGTGCACTCAAGGTTAATGGATCTGCTGCCGTACAGGTAATCTCAGGAGAGACGATGACCCCTTGTATTATGAAAGGTTTATTGCTTCGCGAGATGTGACGTTGCCTATTTGGTTCGGTCTATACTGGCATTCACCTTTTGGCCTATTGTGACATGCAGCTCCATGAAAGGACAGTTTCTTTCTTCACGCACTGTTCAGTCCATTGCAATCAAAAGCCTGTTATCAAATGCTTTACATGGATATTCTTTTACCCTCTTTGCTGAGTATTTCCGATTTCAATATCTTTTGCACAAAAGATCCTTCTACTATATATTCAGATTTTTATGCAGTGCAAAAGTCCACACGCTTTTCTGTACGGTTGTGTTGAGGGAGAGCAACGGAAATGGATGCATTGAAAGAAACATGAGAACACACACACACACACAGAGAATTTCTGCAATCAGCATCCAACTGTTTTGCATTCCCTCCCGCCCTGTTAAAATGGCAATTTCTCATGGAGTGGTGAATATGAAAAACAAACACACACGTAAATCACTTCCAACAGTAAATTACCTGAGTCCCGATTGCATCTGACCCTTCACCCTGCTGTCAGTAGCCAATTACAACCCCTCTCTGCGTACGCGGTGCAACCTTGGGATTGGGATGTCAAGAGCAACTTCTTGAATTTAGATAAAGCTACAAAAAAAAAAGAAAAAAAATGTTTGCACAGTTCACTTGTCATTCTCTCATCTCACAAACTGGGGAATTGTTTGCTATTGGGTATGTGCTGACTACTAGTGAATTTTATGACAATGAGCCTTTCACAGTCATGCATTCACAAAATGTGGCTTCTGTGCATTATATTTTATCTTCCAGTAAAAATACTTAACGGAACCGAATACAATCCTAAATAAAGTTGTAGTTTTTGTTATTTTTGGACCTAAATTTATTTGATGCTTCAAATAAAATTGACTACTTTGATGATGTCTGTATTCACTTTCTGGACAAGGACAGTATCCCATACATACATTTTCAATGGAGGAACAGAAAGCTCTCAGACTAAATCTAAAATATCTTAATGGAACCACTTGAGGGAGAATCATTAAAAGGATAGTTCACTTTGAAATTAATTTTTCATATGTTTTAGCTTACCTCAAAGGCATCCAAGATGTAAGGCATCTTTGTTTTCGCAGTATTTTCAATTTTTATATTTTTAGGTCAAACAGATTCTTGTCTATCAGTCATATAATGGAGGTATATGGGGTCCACCTCAATAAACATGCACAGAGAAGTCCAAATTAAACATGATTTAATGACTCGTCAATGTAAGTACACATTGATGGCCTAAGACACGAAAACGAGCAGTTTGTGTGAGAAAACGAACAGTATTTATATCGTTTTTACCTCTTGTAATCACAGTCACGTCCAAGTGATCTGAGGGCACGGGCGCTTCTGTCTGTACAAGACAAGAGGTAAAAACAATATAAATACAGTTTGTTTCTCGCACAAACGGCTCATTCGATGTCTTAGAGCATCAATGTGTACTTACATTACGAGTTATTAAATCATGTTTAATTTAGACTTCTCTGTGCATGTTTTTGAGGTGGACCCCATAGACCTCCATTAGACTGACAGACAAAAACGAGATGAAAATTACTCGGAAACAAAGAACACCTACATCTTGGATGCCCTTGAGGTAAGCTAAAACATTATCAAAAATTAATTTCAAAGTGAACTATCCCTTTAATTACATAATTTTCATTTTTAGGTGAACTAACCCTTTAAATTTTAAAAGTAAATTGATCACGTTTTAAATATTTTTTTAAATGCATTTACTGTAACAAGACATGGCAGATCTATCATCTCAGACTCATAATCGTTAAAAACAAAACAATTAAAATTGTCAATATCCCTATTCTTTCTCACCGTCCATCTCTCTGTCTTTTTACACATTCTCTCTCTCTCTCTCTCTCTCTCTCTCTTTCTCTCTCTCTCTCTCTACTCTGCAAGCGCTAAAGTGCTGCATTAATCAGTGCTTAAGTCTCTGGTCAATATGCAGGCGAAGAGGCAAAGCGGCTCAGCTCTCAGCTTATTTAACGGCTCAGTGCTTTTCCACCTCTGTGGATTAGAGAAGAACGACCTGCATTTACACATTTATTCACTCCACAGAGACCTGCTCATCTTCCACTCTTCACTATCAGAGAGAGAGAGAGAGTGACCTCACCGGCCATCAACATACTGTAAAAAATACTGTGTTCTCCTGCTTCGCTGCCTGTGTGCAACGTGTGTTTACTTCCAGTGATACCGCTGAGAGACTAAAATAGAATTGGAAACCACACAGTGGATTAAATTGCTACCGTTATGAAATTGCCATAAAACTGATAAGATGAACAGACACAAGGGGAACAGCCTTTAAACATAATGGCAGCTTGACAGACAGCAGCGGCACTTAAATTTTAAGAGGCACTTAAGAGCAATAATTGAGTAATGTCTTCACGCATCGTCTTTTTGAAGGGATGCAACAGGCACGTCGCAGAACTTTTTTTTAAAAAGTGACAGTCGTTGTTTTACGCACATCCTTTTGAGATTAGCTCAATTCATCCCATCCGGATTAATTGAAAAGCGCTCTTAAGATTCAAAGCAACTCTGGAACTTAGAAGATTTCAGAGGCAAGGCTTCAGGTGTTCCTACTCCACACTGGTGCAAATTCAGGGGCATATGCCAGCCCACATTCTGACCCAGATGGTCCTGTGCAATTCTCAGCCATCAGGAAATGGGGCACCAAGAATGCCTGTTCAGACGGCATGCTGGGCACAGCAGAGAGCGCCAGGTCTGAATGGCGGGGTCAGACGGCTGGGCCTGTTTCTTTATGAAGGCCTGCTGAGGAGGGAGGAATGAATGGAGAGCAATGGAGGAACGAGTGGCAGCAGCAGGCCCAATAAGCGGTGCGTGGTGACAGGGGGTCTCGTCAAAGGCCATTTCAGTTAACGGCCTCCCAAACTCACAATGCCCCGTGCTTTCACAATCCACAGCGGAAAAGTGAATGGAACTGACCAGCTGATAGGAGGTCACAGCTGTCATTGCGATTCAATTTTTACCTGCAGGGCTTTTCATCCTCAGGTGGAACTGCGGCTGCGAACTCGCCATGTAAAATGCCCTGTTGAATAATGAACAATGCTGCCGATCTCCAAAATTAAAACCCCATTTACATGCATGTTAAATTCAGAGGCTCTTAATTCATGTCTTTTAGAGGTGGCGGTGGAATGCTCGCAGGATGCCCCGCAGCAAGTTCAGATATGTGCAGTAAGAACACCTGGTCGATGCGGTCCCCGAGTCTCTGAACGCATCAACCGGGGACTTGTTGTGCATGCGGTGACGAGAGGAACCAACTCTGGGTTTAATCTTCCCATGAGCCTCTTAAAGGCCGTTCACATCAAAAACGGCAATTATAAAGAGATCTGCATTAAATCAACATAGTTTATTGTAAGTGTCATTACCGTTATTGAACTTTCCTGTTCTCATAGAGTTAGAATGATCATTCAAACTTAAAGGGTTAGTTCACCCAAAAATGAAAATTAAGTCATTAATTACTCACCCCCATGCTGTACCAACCCAGTAAGACCTTCGTTCATCTTCGGAACACAATTAAGATATTTTTGATTAAATCTGAGAGGCGGATCACTCCTCCATAGACTGCCTAAGGGACTGGCTCTTGATGGCCCATAAAGTCATTAAAGAAAATGTTTAAATATTCCATGTGCCTACAGTGGCTCAATTATAAGTTTGTCAAGCGACAGACTACTTTTGTGCGAAAAAAACATGAATGACGACTTTATTCGACTATTTCCATTACTTCCTTATGGGCGCATGCAGAGAACTGAGATGAGGACGTTCTTCTTCGAACTACTTCTTGTTACCGGCTGCTCACCGCTTAGAGTACTACGCATAACATGCATGCTGATATCTTTACAGTCTATGGCTGATATAGCTGGAAGCGCAAAACTTTCTGTTTACAAGCAGAGGAAGATGCAGCGCTGTACATACGCTTTTCAATTACCGTATTTTCCGCACTATAAGGTGCACTTAAAAGCCTTTAATCTTCTCAAAAAACCGACAGTGTGCCTTATAATCCGGAGCGCCTTATGGATCATCATCTTATGCGGTAGGTGGCGGTAATATCTCCTAAGCGGTGAGCAGCCGGTAACAAGAAGCCGTTCAGTCGAAGAAGAACATCGTCATCTCAGTTCTCACGCATGCAGCCCATAAGGATGTAATGGAATAGTAAAATAAAGTCGTTATGTATGTTTGTTTGTTTTTTTTCGCACAAAAAGTAGTCTCATCACTTGATAAACTTATGAGTGAGCCACTGTAGGCACATGGAATATTTTAAACATTTTCTTAATGACTTTATGGGCTGTCAAGAGCCAGTCCCTTAGGCAGTCTATGGAGGAGTGATCCAGCTCTCAGATTTAATCAAAATTATCTTCATTTGTGTTCCGAAGATGACGAAGCTCTACGGGGTTGGTACAGCATGGGGTGAGTGATTAATTACTTAATTTTCATTTTTGGGTGAACTAACCCTTTAATAGTCATAGTTATCAGTTCTTGAGTCGATGGCTTTCTACCAATTTGGGCTTTGTTCCACCTTAAAGATAAATGAAATACAATAACCTAATGGGCGCTCATTTATCTACGATGGCCTATATATAACATCGCAGTGAGATGCTATGACAGAGCTCTTTCCTGTAATGAGAAGCTTTCGAGTTTTGAGGAGAGCTTTGTGATACCCTGTCCCATTACAATATGAAATTAATCACAAAAAGAGAGCAATTATATCAATATGGTCTTTTGTCATTAGAGAGGCCACACCTGCCACAAGCCATCAGGGTGACCTGGGTAATGACGGCAAAACACACCAGTCCTCCATCACGAAATTCAGGGCTTGACACCTCACAATGGGCAGCAACAATGAGAGTAATCTCATAATCCGCAATCTCTGATTGGAACACCTTTCAGTTACTGATTGCATTATGATGGACAGCCAGCCATTAAGCTCAGACTGGATACGTAGAGAGTGCTGAACATCGGGATACAAGGGAGCGGGGAGTCATTCTCCTTATCCGTCTACTCGCCAACCAAGCTCCCTGGACCAATCAGAAATGATTAGAGAATTATATTGACATCCTTCCACCAACCAGGTCCCATATCAGTGCTCTGAGCCCTACTCGACTGTCATGCCCTGAGCCAAAATCACTGTCTGGAGCCAAGCACACCTTCCACTCCAATTAAGACCTGCATCCGATCATCAGAGCTCCATCCTTAATCTCATAATACCACACTCACACGGCAGAGGCGCAGGTGAGCCTGCCACAGGTGTATCGTGAGGGAAGAGGAGAGCGGAAAGGAAGGGAGATGAGATTTGAGTGACAGAGTTCAGGGATAAAGCTGGGAAGAGAAACATTTTGTACGTGGAGAGAGTAAGGTAGCAGGTATGTGAACGGTGATGGGATGCAGAGGATGCAGATGAGTCTATAAATCTGAGTGCTGTGGAACAGGTCTGAGAGAAGAGGGCTTTGGAAGTACTTTCATATGCATTAACTGACCCTCAGTCATCTGTTTATTCAGTAGTGCCTGCCACTCTTCACCACAGTATACAGAAACTTGATCACCCAAAAATGAAAATCATTTACTCACTCACATGTTGTTCCAAACCTGCATGACTTCCTTTCTTCTGAGGAACATAAAAGTACATATTTAACATTTTAATTTTCAAATAAATGTCAGTAATATACAGCGAAGATTATGTGGTTAATAAACCTCAGTTAAACAGACATAGCCTAATGGACAATTAGCCTACTTCTATTTTGGCAGTTTTGTATGTGGATCCAAAGTTGCAGTCATATAAAATCTTTGCATAAAACGTGTAATGAAAAGGTTTAAAATGTTGTTTTAAACATTTTAAACACTTAAATAGAATGTTTCAACTGTTTTTTCCCACATACAATGAAAAACAA
Organism: Hybognathus amarus; assembly: GCA_030378365.1. Classification (NCBI taxonomy): domain Eukaryota; kingdom Metazoa; phylum Chordata; class Actinopteri; order Cypriniformes; family Leuciscidae; genus Hybognathus; species Hybognathus amarus. The sequence goes on along the minus strand of JAQIUQ010007366.1, from coordinate 218,284 downwards.
CAGAAGTCCAATGTTGTTTCGGACTCCATTCGCTCTTTATTGCATGGAAAAATAACAGTTGAAACATTCTCCAAAATAAATGACATGTTTTGCAGAAAAACATCACGGTTTGGCAGAGTAAATGACTGAATTAAACTGTCCCTTAAATCACATGCACACATAGCCTACATACTCACATGAACACTCCCTTGGTAATTCGAAAAGTGTGTTTTGCGCCTCAGTCTTAAAGTAAACTTTCTCCTGACGAGATTGCTTTTCTCTGAGGCAGACTGCAAATGAGCTCGCAGCTAAAAGCCTAAATTAGAAGCTCTTAATGTTACATGTTTAACTTTACAGGACACTAACTGACAGGAGCTGTCAGGTTCTCAGAAGACCACCAGAATAAGCACCCATGCAAAAAGTGGAGACTGCTGCCACCCACTGGTGGCAGCTCGGTGAGGCAGCCCTGCGATCTGTACTTCGGTCAGAATTGCTTCTGTTATTGGATTAAAACATTCCACACTCAACAGTAAAGCAGGATGAAACACTCAAAGCCACAGATCCGTAAATGTCCCGATCATTGGGAAGCTTCACTAATATGATTCAGGTCGATAATCCCCATGACGCCCACAGGCTACTGGTAAGTGCAATTAACGCTTACTGTGGCCAATCCAATTGTGTAAATAGAGATATGCCCAGAAAGAGGCCAAAGTGACGGTTTAGTACTGCTGTTCACATATATGACTAGATTCAAGTTATGTTATACACTTGTGAGGTTGGTTGTACATGGTTCTAAAGGCAATTTAGCCTATACAAATTTTGCTCGTCTAAAGGGAGGGTGGACCGTGGAGACATGGGGCGAGTTGTATACCAATCGTTTAAATGAGGTACAGGGTTTCACTATACTCCTGAAAAAGCTCTGTACATATAAAATCATTTATATGTCAGGAACATCAACTTTTCACTTTTCACTTTTTTTTTGTGATCATGTTAAAGGGAGGTTAAAAATAATTTACCATTATTGGCCTACTTATACCTCAATTTGTTCCAAACCTCTGTAGTGTAGGCTAATAATTTCTCTCTTCTGCTGAACAAAATATGATATTTCAAAGAGAATTTTTTTGAGTATCCCTTTAACAAATGTTGCAAATGGGTGCAAAACATTAAAACAGTTATATATTGTCAAATATTATTACAATTTTTAAAAAAACTTTTCTATTTTAATATATATTTTTTAAAAATATAATTAATTTCTATGATAGCAAAGCTTTATCGCCAAAGTCTTCAGTGTACAATGCACATATCACTATATATTAGCCTATCATTGCTGAAAACAGGTGTGCTGCCGAAAAAACGCATCCGCTATAATACATATATATATATATATATATATATATATATATATATATATATATATATATATATATATATATATGGACAAATGCAATAATGTCTGTATTTTAAATGATGTATTAAAAAAATTTAATATAACCTGAAGTTTGAGTAGGAGGAAGTTATAAAAGAAACGTGAATCAAGTAAAATTTTATTTAAAGGTGCAATTTGTATTATCCCCCTAAGCAAAAGCATGCATTTTGCGGATGAACATAATGTTGTGGTTGTGCTGCTCGGCTATGCATTACATGACTGTACGGATTAATATGGTTATATCCTACTACTACATAAAACATTCACAATTGGCTTAAGAGATATAACCAGTTTAGATGGAAAAGATCTCAGGCTGACTACCTGACAACATTACTGTAATTACACCAATTAACAGACATAATTCCAGCACATCGCTATAACAACCAAAATTCACAATAGCCTTCACAATAGATAATGCTTTACAGTAAACTCTAAGAGAGCTACATTGGCAATTTATCTCTTCAACAATAGGTATTGCCTCTCCTGTTTAGTAATAAAACACCATCTCTGCGTCACTTTTACAACATTTCAAATCCCTCAGTTCTCGCCTATCTTCTAGAAAGCCCAGCCAATGTTTATTCTTGTTTTATTACAGCTCTGTCGCTTTCTCTTTATGCAAGCAAGATTCTCTGTTCTATGTTTTTTTAATTTAAACAGGTGATTCCCCATAGGTTTGAGATTTAGCAGTTCCATGTCAGTTTTCTTGCCCGTTTACTCCAGCCCGATCTCATGAAAGTTAGTATCTGTCACCGAATGTCATTTATACCCTATCTCACGACCAATTCGTTACAATTCGTACAAGTGATTAAAAAGTGGCTAATTCGTACTAATTCGTACGACCTCACTCATACAAATTCGTACGATTTGTCTAAACCCACGTGACGGTTAAGTTTCAGGGGCGGGGTTAGGGGTAGGTCATTCGTACGAATTCATACTAATTGGCCAATTCGTTAAATATGTACGATTTAGCAAAATCGTACTAATTTGTACGAGCTGAGGTCGTATGAATTGTTACAAATTAGCCACCTCGTAAAATTCGATGCGAATTCCCGTGAGATCTGGGTAGTCATTTCTCGTGGCATTTATACCGAAAAACAGTTTTTGCGTGTATATGGCACACGATATTCGCGTACATATGATACGCACTTTTTGGCGTATAATATGCACAAACTCCCCACCCACCTCCCCCCTAAACCTAACCCAGGGTTTTTAGTGTGTACCATATACACGCAAAAAAAACTTTTAAAAATGCCACGAGAAATGACACTCGTGGTACAGATTACGCATCTTCATGAGACTGTGTTGGTTTACTCCCACATGCATCAAAGTATTCGGAGTTTTTCTCCATTCTCACAAGAAATGCAGGTACGCCAATCACACAAAAAGTATCCCACCCGGTCATAAAATACAAACACTTACAACAGACTTACCATATAAATCATGGTAAGACAAACACGGTTTGGAAGGATTGATGGTGTTTTGACTCAAAATTTAAATGTAAAAAAAAATTGCATAGTGCACCTTTAACAAAAAAACACGTACAAATGTTTAATTGCCGTCTAACTCACTAATGTAATAGGTTGTTGTAGCTAACTCGATGTGAATTTATACAGTTTAGGAATAAGTTGCAGATTTAAACAATCTGTAATTGGGAACAAATAAGCATGGGAAGATTAAATCCAATTTTGAGGGAAACAGCACCAAAAACATTAAGTTACAAACTGTTAAAAAATAAAATAAATAAAAATAATAATAATCAACCATCCCTACTCAGCAATTCTTTGGCATCTTAAACTTAGGTTGGCGGAAACAGTTCACGGTCATTCTCTCTGCTTCCTCATCACAGTCTCTCAATATGACACCCATGTCCTGCTGCTACCTTTCCCTCCACCCCATTAATAAGATATATGGCCATGTCTCTACGCTCAGCTGTCATCGTCTAAATTCATACGGCTCATGGGAGACACTCAGCATTGTGTTTCACAATGACCGCCCAAAGGAGCGCACAATCCGTCCAGATAATGCACATACACAATTGGGCAATGTGCATTATAGAAGTGGATTAAGAGCATTCACGGAAGTGGCCCGAGGGCACCCCCAGAATTAAACGCTTCAGTTGATCTGAATCGAAACTATTTTTATCTCTCTGACCTTGTGGTTCTTCTCCTTCGTTGGCTGAAGGACACAAGGTCAAATGACTAACAGGTTGGTGGACAAATCAAACGCGATGAAAGTTGATTGCGAGCTTTTGATTGGCTAAATGAATGTGAAGAAGAAAAACAACTAAAAAAGTGATGTAGACCAGGCCTACAGCGTCTCTAAACACAAAGTAAAGTGTGTGCGCATTTGTTGGGCCGGCCTCCGGTGATCTAGTGATAATCCACTCCTCTCAGCCACAAATGAGGTACAAAGAGCGAAAGAGAGAGTGAACCGGAGAGAGGGTGGCCTCAAGCAGTGATTACTCTATTTAATTCAACATGGCTTCTGAGGCATGAAACATGCTCAGCCCGTAAATGACTTCCTCCTCTTCTCTCCTGTTTTCCTCAGAGCCTGGTCTAGCCCGCAGACCAAAGCTCTCGCACCTGATCGTATCGGCCTCTCTCTCCTCATCTTACAAAAGAGAAACTATAATATGGAGACAGATATTAGGAGCACATTGGTCTGGTCTCCCAGGCTAGAGCACATCTGTGAAGGAGAGTGTAAATACATTTTACACAATAGCATGTTCACTGATACTATAGGATGAATACAGCACGTCTTTTCAAACTTTTTGAAAGCAAGGATCCTCAAATAACCTCTTCCTAAAAAAGCAGCTATGAATTTTCAAGTAGACCATTTCGAACATGATAGTAAACATCAAGGTTAGTGTTAAAAAGCTAATTTGTTTATTGAATTAATTAAAAGCTTGATTAGTTGTTTTTTGTCAGCGTACTAAAGCCAAAATGTGTAATTGAAAGACACTTACAGTTATTATAGCATACTTCATAATAAATATTGTTCTAAACTTTTACAGAGTAAAACTTATATAAATTATTTATATATAAGGAAAACCATATACACACACACACACACATGCACTACCGGTCAAAAGGTTTAGATCAGTAAGATTTTGTGTTTTTTGTTTTTAAAAATGAAGTCTCTTCTGCTCACCAAGGCTGCTTTATTTGATGAAAAAAAAGACAAACAGTAATATTGTGAAATATTATGACAATTTAAAATGACTGTTTTCTATTTTAATATATTTTAAAATGTAATTTGAAAGCTGAATTTTACATCATTACTGTTGCTGATTACATATCAGTTTTCAGTGTCACATGATCCTTCAGAAATCATTCTAATATGCAGATTTTATGCTAAAAAGCATAAATTAATATTTTCAATGTTGAAAACAGTCGTGTACCATTTTTCCCCAAAATTCTATGATGAATAGAAAGTTCAAAAGAACAGCATTTATTTAAAACATAATCTTTTCTAACATTATAAATGTCTTTACTGTAACTTTTGAACAATTTTGAATCCCAAACTTTTGAATGGTAGATTAATGTTACAAAAGCTTTCTATTGCAGATCAATTCTGTTCTTTTGAATTTTCTATTTGTACAAAGAATCCCGAAATAAAAATGTAAAAAACTGTTTTAAACATGGATAATAATGATAAATGTTTCTTGAGCATCAGATTATAATAATTTCTGTAGGATCATGTGACACCGAAGACTGGAGTAATGATGCTGTAAATTCAGCTTTGATCACAGGAATAAATTACACTTCATTATATATTCACATAAGAGAACCGCTGTTTTAAATTGTAATAATATTTCACAATATTACTGTTTTTTTATTTTTTATTTTTTATTTTTTTATCAAATAATTGCAGCCTTGGTGAGCAGAATAGACTTCCTTTAAAAACATAAAAATCTTAGGCCTACCGATTTAAAACTATATATATATATATATATATATATATATATATATATATATATATATATATATATATATATATATTCACTTAAACGGCAATGAAGATTACCTATTAATTACTGAACTTAAATATACAAGCTTGATAAAAATGGGTCATTTTAGAAGAACATTTCAAAAGGCATTTAGAGGCTTCTGCATCTGAACTCTTCATATATATATATATATATATATATATATATATATATATATATATATATATATATATATATATATACATATATATATACACACACACACACACACACTATATATATATATACACACACATAATATAATATAACATAATAATATTAACATAATATACATAATTTATAGATACATATATAAATACATATACGCACATACATTATAATATTTACTGAAATAAATGGATATACAGTATATATAAACATAATATACATATCTTTTTTTTTTTTACTCCAGATTTTCTATAGACCCCATAGTGGGTCCCTGGGCCCCAATTTGAAAATCCCTAGACTACAGTACGACAGACATTCTTAAAAACAAGTCCTGTGGTGTCTAATATACTGTCTATAGGGCGCTTACACAACATACAGTCTGTCTTTTACTCTGCAGACGCTGTTACAGCATATTGATTCTCACGCCCTATTAATTGCAAAAAATTGCTGACAAACCAGACGAGCCGAGCAGAGATGCATGTGAATGGGCAGGCCTGTAATTGGAGCCTGGTGTGCGTGAGCGGCTTATCCTACCCTTACAAACACACGGTCCTGCCCTGACCTCGCAGGGCTCCGAGGTGTCATGTTCTGATCCGCTCTCACCGGCATTCCTGCTCTTTTCACTTGACTTGACAGTGTTTTGTGGTGAATCGCATAATTAACACAGGGATCTACAGAATTCAGTGACTAAACATAATTACTTCTCCCCTCCGATCCTTTCTTAATTCCTTCCTGCGGCCAGGGGTTTCGGCCTGGCTGGACAAACACAATGGGCTGTCATGTCGGGACAGCGCCGGCTGGTGGGCCGGTGGCTGAGAGGGAGGGCGGATTCAGCTCCAATGGACGCTTCATGCTGAGACTCAGGGATATCCACTGACACAGAGGTGACAGCTCAGAGAGGGAGAAACAGAGAAAGACATAGCAGGGGAGAGTCGTAATTAATGTCACTTGACAAATACGAAAGTCAGATGAGACTGAGAGAAAGTTTATCACACAAACACAGTAGCCGTGCAATTTTTGACGCAATGAGACTTGCCTCGAATCCCAGACGTCCCAGGGTTCTACTCCCAAACAATGACGTCTGAGAATGCGCAGGGCAACAGATATGTCTCAACAGGAACAAATCCTGCAGGAATGAAGAAAAGGTGGGGAAGAAGAATACATGCAGGTTGGTGAATGTGGTTAATTAGAGCTGAATTACCTGGCTCTCGGTCCCCTGCTCTGTCCTCTCATTTCCTCTGTAATCCCACCAATCGAGGCGGCGGTTAAGCTTTGGCCCCCGGGACGTACAGTTGTTCCTGCCCTGGATGCATTCTTTCAACAGCTCATTTACTTCTGCAATGTAACTAGGCTTTGGAAAAGAGGGTAATCCCTATCACCCACCCCACCACGCCCCCACGCCCACCCTCCTGATCAACCGCTCAGACCCCCACTGCTAACTCCATACACACGAGGCAAGGTATTTTAGCAGGCCGCTACAACGATGATGCAGGCTTTATATATTGGCAACCAATGCAGAGGTGAGCTGAACAATTAAAGGACTTTTTAGTTACACATTGAGGCAATTTGTTTGCTAAACAGCTAAAACCATCTGCTACGCCGGTTATCTGTTTGTTTGTTTGTTAGCGTGAAATCTTCTCAGAAAAGATTTGCGACTGGAACAGAGCTGCTGGGTGTTTGTTTTACACTTAAGTATTTCATGCCGTGTTAAAGGGTTAGTTCACCCAAAAATGAAATTAAGTAATTAATTACTCACCCCATGCTGTACCAACCCCGTAAGACCTTTGTTAATCTTCGTTTACTGGAACACAAATGAAGATTTTTCATTAAATTTGAGAAGGTAGATCACTGCTACATAGCTGCCTAAGGGACTAGCAGCTTCACACGCCCAGAAAGTCAATGAAGAAAATGTTTAAATATTCCATGTGACTACAGTGGCTCAGAGTATAAGTTTATCAAGTGACGAGAACTACTTTTTGTATGAAAAAACAAACAATAATAATGACTTTTTGTTCGACTATTCCTTTTCTTCCTTGTAGGCCTGAAACGAGACTTCAAGAGATTTCCACGACGCATGGACGCAAGAAAGGAATAGTCGAATGAAGTGTTATTTTTGTTTGTTTTTCGACACAAAAGTATTGTCGCCCGTTTGAGCCACTGTTGTCACATGGAATATCTAAAAAAAAATTTCATTGACTTTCTAGGCCATCAAGTTTCTATCCCTTTGCCTATGTAGCAGTGATCCACCTCTCAAATTTAATCAAAAATATCTTCATTTGTGTTCCGAAGACGAGACGAAGGTCTTACGGGGTTGGTACAGCATGGGGTGAGTAATTAATGACTTTATTTTCATTATTGGGTGAACTAACCTTTTAAAGACAGTTCACACACATACAGGACCGTTTTTCCATTCCGCTGCACTACTTTTCTGTTCTTTTTACGTCATATAACTGACGTCTTGGGAAGCTTTTGACCATACGTCAATATCCGCCTTTTAGGGTCCCCTTGAACGTTGGTTAGATGAAGTTATCGGATCCTAACTCTACCCCAGACCTAAACCTACCCCGTCACCTAACTGATGTTAACTGTAAAGTCGTCAGTTGTATGACATCCCAGGATCGTCATATGACCGACGTTTAGAGGGGACCCTAAAAAGGCGAATATTGACGTATGGTCAAAAGACGTCCCCAAGACGTCAGTTATATGACGTCTTGCAGATGAGACTGTGTTAAATGAAAACGTCCTAAAAATGTGCAACTTACAACAGTAGTCCAACTTTTAAAAAATACATCTATGGACTGTTATTTTTAAATTCCACTGCTCTGTGTCTAATGTTTTTAACTACAAAAACTCGCTCTGTGTGAACTGCCCTTTGGGGCCATTCAGACAGAATGTGTTTTTGCATTCCATTACACTAATTTTCTATTGTTTGTAAAACAACAAAAACATGATATTTTGAATGTCTACTTCTTTTGCCCATATGACAGAAATCAATGAGTCCAAACACCATTGGTCCTCATTGACTTCAATTGTACAGAAAAATAAATAAAATAAAATCTATAGCTCAGGTATTTACTGCTTTGCTCCACACAGGCATTTACAAATGTTCTCACACAGTTAAATGATCTCCCTTTCAGTCAGCAGGTGTTTTGACAAAACTATCTTCCCCATAACCGGTTTCAGACCATTTAACCATCATCTAACCTTCCTTAATCTCTCAATCCACAAACCTGAGAGGTTCTGCGCAATCTAGTCAAGTTCCCCACCGCTTCAGCCTGAAGAGTGTGGATTACCTTAATCCACGCGTTTGGCATCCTGATCCATGGGAAACAATACTGTGTAACCATGCAGGGGCACTTTTAGATGGGGTGGGTCTATACTAGATCATTAAGAGGATTTAGGCTTTGCAGTGGGAGACATTGTAATGAGCTACAGATGTTAAAAAAGAAAGAAAAGCCAGTTCAGGATGTCTCTGCTCAGAGACTGTCAAATAGCAGAATGGGTGAGAGGTGATGACCCAACAGTCAGGTGAACATGTGCAGTCAGCTGCGGTGCAATGCATACTGTTCCTCATCTTTTCTCATGTCATTCACACAGACCACAGGGCTAAAGTGACATACATCCTCTTAATGAAACCAAATCTTTTCAGCTTCAAACAGACAATTGTTTTTCACAAAGAGGAAATACACTGCTGCTCATCTAAACCTAAACCAGTCTCTTTTTCTATAATTAAGTCAACTTTAATCATCTTTTTTTTGGCTGCAGAAGACTGAAAAGACAAGAAACTAAGATTCTGTGCAAGAAACTTGTTGGATCACAGCATGCTTTCTCATTCAGCACTCAAATTTACTTTGTGAAAGTTTGACTTCAACTCAGTTATCACGCCCTCTTGTGTCAATCCACTGATATAACCATTCACACCTAAAAAACAAAGCACTGAACATATCAGAAGTTCAATTCACCTTTTTTTAAACTGAAATGTTCCAGTGGTTCCACTTCCAGTTATTTTAGCAGTACAAAAACACTGTTATGCTACTTGATATTACAAACTATTTGTGATATTATTTTAAATAATTAATGCAAACAAACACACTGGTTTGTATAGTGCAAATAGCTTACTGCACTTCATTCTTTTAGTTAGAGCACAGCAATTGGGTTCCAAAAGTAAAATGGCATTAATTTGATCCATAGGGAAGTGATTTATAATGATTACTTATAAACCTCTAAAGACAGACCTATGAGCTATAGGGTTGCTAATTAATGAGCAACCCTTATAAAGCTAATAAAAAAAAAAACATGACCAAGGCCAAAATGGCTAAACAGCTTTTAGTTGTCTTACCAACAAATTATTGGTCATGAAATTAGCTGACTTTAAAGGATTAGTTTGGTTTTAAAACTTTTGCTGATCATTTACTCACCCCGGTCATCCCCCTGCTTTAAATGTAGCGATTTAAAGCAGGGAACTGGGAGACATTTTTCAACTAATGAATTGTTTGAAGATTTAAAATTTCAGGGACCAACACTGACTCTTCTTCCAGTAACTGTAAGTTGGGGAAGGCTATTTCGTGCTTTATTTACACTATTTGGCAATTCTTGCTCATTTCCCGACCAGTGATGTGTGATTAAAATGACCATTAACCCTCTGACGCACAACATGGGTCCAAATAGACCCGTCTGGGTTTTCATTGCTATGAAAGATCTTTGCAAAAAATTAATTTCATCATTCAGGCATTTCTAAAATGAACTTGTTTTAGATCTATTACAAATCCTTGTTTAAATTTTTCCTTCTTACTTTTCAAATAAAAATCTTTTTGTGTCACTACCCTTCTATATGCGCAACATGGGTCTAAAAAGACCCGAATTCATGTTTCTTTGCTGAATATTTGAAAGACATGTACTTTATCACTTAATCCAGGTATTCATCTGTTCATCAAATATCTTGTTTTTGATTTGCACAAATCATTGTTTATTTTTCCTTTCTTATAAATAAACACTTGGTCATCAATTTTTCTTGTACATCAATTTTACACACATGAGTCAAAAATGACCCATATAGGAACCTTTGACATTTATAAATAGCATAAATATATTTACTGCAGAAAACTATTCACCTGCCACACATTTCACAATTCAACACGGCTGCTTTTATTTCATGCAGGTAAGTTTTCATCCTTTTTTTATTTATTTTTTTTGCCTCAGAAAATATTTGATATTTTGTGAAAGACATCTAGATATAGCCTGATCTTTTTACGCTACTGTGACATTGGCTATTTTAACAAAAAGTTTTCTTTATTCTTTTGTTTTATGACGCTTGCATAGGTGGGTCATTTTAGACCCATGTGTGTAAACTTGACCTATGAAATATTTAAATATAAATTTGTGATAATTGAAAACAAGATATTTTAAATATGCATAATCATGAAATATTAAATGCTCAAATAAAGTGATTCCAAAAGGTGAAACAAATGCCAAGCCATGCTTGAAATAACATAAGAGATGAATACGGGTCTTTTTAGACCCATGTTGTGCATTAGAGGGAATATCCATAGCTTGCGCATCAAAGGGTTAAAAAAAATAAAAAAATAAATAAAAAAATATATATTTTGCTGGTTTTGGCTTGGCCTCCTTTTTACACCCAGAAGTGTATGCATTTGTTGAAGCCACCAGCCTATATCCTTCCAAATTATTATTTTTTAAAATTGTTCAACAGCAAAAATCCTAGTGAAAAAACATTAATAATTCTGCAAAGAATTCTCCACCAATCAGAGAATCACAACAAACTAAAAGTGATAAGACCTCTTAAACACTCCCTATACACACTCAAATATGTGTGTGTATGCATATGCATATTATGTGTATTTTGTCAAACAATTGTCAATTGTAGCTCTCTCTCATTAAAGCCGCAAAGCAGATTTTTACATTTGTCCTCTATAGTCAGACTTTTAAATACTTTTTTGCTTCAAGTTTGCAATGTTACAGAATCACCTGGTAGCTGGTTAGTTTAGCTGATGCCTGATAGCTTAACTCTAATAACCCAATGGGAAAATTCTTCAGAAACCAAGGACGCAGAAAATGTATTACATTGTTGCACTCAACGACAGTTAACGAATCGAAAGTTCATGCGCTTTCACAGACAACAGCTTCTGAGTTGAAAATAAGGCGAGAAAACAAAACAGTAAATTCACTGAATGATTCATGGTGTGAATCCTTCATTCCCCTCCTGTAATACAGCGAGATAACATTTTAAACACAAGCACGTCATTGTGTTAACATCAAACTTTAGCAATCCTTTATTGAGGAGAACAGATCATATTCACTGTTTGCTACTGAAACATCACAACATCATACTGGGGACGTTCATTACACGGGCTTGTCGGGTGGTTAGAAGAATCAGAGAGAAATATAGGAGCAAGAGAATTTGATCACACTCTCAAATACAAAGGACAATAGTTCCCCCCTCCGGTGAAAACCCTCACTTCTCAAGCCAACAGACTTGGAATAAATAAAATACTTTGTTTCAATTCTAATCATTCAACAATAATTGTTGATATACACAATGCAAATGAATGTCCTTGACCACTCACAGCACAAAATATATCTCTTTACCATCTCAAACTGGAAAAAGACCAGTCTAGATCTATTCATCTTAAAATTAAGCTTTCCAGCATATGGCTACAAATGATGTGTACCAGAAGAGGGGAAAACTGCAAAAATATATATACATACATAAACAATCATCTCATAAAATTCAATAACACACTCATTTTAAAGCTACACACCAGAGCAGGTGAAGTTGATGAATAAAAAAAACAAAAAAGGAGGAAGAAAAGAAGGCCTCCAAAGCATGTCTGTCCGTGTCAGATGTAGAGTGCAGAAAAAAACGCACGTGAAGTAAATGAAGAACGTGAACGTATACGATGAAGCTGATCAAACGATAAATGTACATATGAAAGTGTTACGCTTGGGTGCGTGAAGGTATACGTGTATCAGTGTGAATAAGGGGTACATTCATCCATAGCCGACTGTTCTGTAAGTACACCCTTACAGCATGATTCACCTTTTACAGGCACGGTTCAAAAAAACAATCCTACATACAGGATTAGCAAAAAAAAAAAAAAAAAAAATTTAAAAATCAGAACCACTCATAATGAATATTCAAGTACCTATCAGTCAGTCTGAGGAGAGAGCATCCCCTCCCACTCTTTCACTCTGCTGTTAAAGGAGAAAAAAAAATATATATAGCTATATACACATACATATTTCTGCAGTTTCACTTTAGAAATACTCTACCTTCTCATAGTTTCTCTTTCATATAGTTTAGTATTTTTTGTTTTTCGTAAGCAAACGTGAGTGCAATCAAACAATACCAATTACGCCATACAATCTGTAATAAAAAGAAAAAAATTAAAAATGCAGAGTCAAAGTGATAGAGGGGTAACTATTCTAAATTCAAGAATTTTGTTAGAGAAAACCACAAACCGGAACTCAAGCTGATGGGAGAAACTGAGCTGGGGATGAAGAGTACGGAGCAGAAGACGACGAGGTCAGTTTTTAGGTACTGTCTCTGAAAGGAAGTCACCATGAAACGATCCTCCAAATAAAGTTCTCTCCAATCGGGGTTTGCCGTCAAAACGATTTTTTGTACATTTTCTTGTTAAACAGCAAGCACCAAAATGAATGACACAAAAAGGAAAATGGCCTCTGCCCCAAAAAGAGAAAAATCCACAACAGATACATTATATTTTCAGTGGCTGCTGTCCAGCTGGTCGGGTAAGAGTCGCAGGGTAAAATTAGAGGGTGGCAGAGATCATGCCTCCAAAAAAGCTGCACATGCGTGGTGTGAAGGGGTTAAAAGTCAGCCTTCTGAACGAGGGTCCCTGTCCCTCTGGAGCTCGCTGGCCCTGTCCTCCTCCAGCTGAGTTCATGCCTCCAAATAAGCATCCAGCAACTTTTGCTCCAGCAGTCTCGTCACTGCTCGCAATCGATTTCAAGAGGGGGGATGGGGAGGGGAGTAAAAATAAATCTCTCTACCATACAATGCAGTTCTAAAAAAAAAAAAAAAAAAAAAAAAATCATCTTAACATTTTTGTAGTTTTCTCATCTTTAAAAACAAGCGTTGTGTATTCCCAGACTCGTCGTTTAACATTTCCTATGACGCTTTCTGAATTCGAAACCAAAAAAAGTGTGTGAGCAAGGGTTTTCTTGTGTGAACTGAGGACATTCTCATGTGGATTCAGAAGCCGTCGACTGCTTCGGCTACCAGGGGTCGTCCAGGTCACCTCCGCTCTGAAACGGATGAAAACAAGAAAGGGAAAGAAATGAGCAAACAGAGTAAAATTAAAAGGGTAGAGCACTCGCTAGTGAGAATCGGGAAGTAAAAAAAAAAGAAAACAGAATGAAATGTGTGAGGATGTGAAAGACAAGAACAGGAGAGAAAGGAAGATTTATTATTCCATTTAATGGAACCATGACTACCCAAAGCCATGACTAAGTAGTTAACATACTTCTGATAGAAAATACACTACTGTTCAAAAGTTTCAGGTCAGTAAATTATTATTATTATTAAAAATGCATTAAAGGAGTAGTTCACTTTTAAATAAAACTTTTGCTGATAATTTACTCACCCCATCTCATTCAAGATGTCCATGTCTTTCTTTCTTCAGTCGAAAAGAAATTCAAGTTTTTGATGAAAACATTTCTCCATATAATGCACTTTACTGGGCACTAAACGGTTTAAGTTCCAAAAGACACTTTCAGTGCAAACTGTTCAAAGGGCTTTAAACGAATTCCAGTACGACTGAATAAGAGTCTTATCAAGCGAAACGATTGCTGCATTTAATAAATAAATAACAAAGTTTAAGTTTTATAAGTACAAATGCTCACCTTAATCTGTTCTGTGATTCGCATTCATGACTCTTCCTGTTTGAACTCGTTCATCAAAATGAACAAATCTTTTTCGAATCAATTCGTTGATTCAACCAAATCGTTCGACTCCGAAAAAAGATTTGTTCATTTTGCTGAACGAGTTCGAACAGGAGTCACTAACGCTCATCACAGAACAGAGCAAGCGACCATTTGAGCTTATAAAAACTTAAACTTTGTTATTTATTTTTTAATCGAGCGATCGTTTCACTTGATAAGACCCTTATTTATAATCTCTTAAATCGTTTAAAGCCCTTTGAACAGTTTGCACTCAAAACTGTCTTTTGACCTTGAACTGTTTGGTTACCAGTAAAGTCCATTATATGGAGAAAATCCTGGAATGTTTTCATCAAAAAAACCTTCATTTCTTTTCGACTGAAGAAAGAATGACATGGACATCTTGGATGACATGAGGTGAGTAAATTATCAGCAAAAGTTTTTTTTGAACTACTTTAAACTAGTCAAAAGTGACAGTAAAGACATGTATAAATGTTAAAATTAATAAATTTTAAATTAATGCTGTTCTTTGGAAATTTATATTAATCAAAAACACTAAAACAATAACCAGTAAATTGATAGTAAATGTTTCTTCAGCAACAAATCAGCATATTAGAATGATTTTTGAAGAAACATAAAAACTTGACCAATGCAATTACTTTTTAAAACATTCAAATAGAAAAAAACATTTTAATTTGTAATAATTTCACAGTATTACTGTTTGATCAAATAAATGCATCCTGCGTTACATTAATAATCAATACATTAACAAATACAGACCTCAAACTTTTCAACAGTAAGTGTAGGTGCCTTACAGGTAACTCCAATATAGGCAGAGGACAAAAAAAAAACACAAAAACCTAACATAAAAATTGCATAAAATCAAAAAAGGTGTAGAAGATTTCATTCATTAAAAAAAAACCTAAAACAATGATAAAGCTAATGAAAATATGAAACGATCACAAACAAATGGGTGGAAAAAGACCTGCAAGGCACAGCCAGCAATTATTTATTTATGGATTTAAAGATGCATTTTCATTTCCATCTGAAAAGAAATCTTATGTTCCCCAGCCTAAAGACTGATTTATGCACATTTGAAGCTCACTTACCTCAAGCCTCAAACTTCCACTGAGCTCGAAGTCAAGAACATTAGCCATATAGGAGTACATATAGAAATATCGAAGTGTGAATGATAGTTAATAGCGCACAAGTTCTTACAAGAGCCATACAAAGCATTAATGTGATTGTATCTGCATTCTGTGTCACAGAATGAGAAATAATGACATGTAATAATGGCAGCCAAGACATATCAATAGTTATAGAATATGATTTATTTTGTTCAAAGAACTTCAGAGTGAAACAAAACAAATATAAACCTTTGCCCTGGAAATACTGCTCTATGACAATCAAGTAAAGCTCTTTGATACTGCTGAGGGGTATATTAGTAACATGAGTTTATTATAACAATGGCAGCATTATGCATGCACTCACTCTAACTGTTAAGAAGATTACACAGTTTGTATTATGCATTAACTTCCAAATCAGCAAAGCAATCAGCTTCAAATGGCTTCATAAATCAGCCAAAGAAAACACATCACAAAAGCAGTTCGAACAGATTTCTCGCGATATGACACACAATCCATGTGGACAGAAACTTGCTTTCCAAAAACCTGGGTCATAAAAATAAGATAAGTGCAAAAAGAAGCACTGTGCAAATACTGCAGAGTACAGACATTCATGATCATGTAGCAGCTGTTGCCTAACTTGAAGATTGCAGTGAGTTAGATTGCACTCCTATATGTAATGCAGTCCACTTTTATATTGCTAATGTAAAGTCATTGATGGAATAGACCAGCACAACAGGAGAAATGAGAGTTCGCAAGAACGTGATTGTGTAAGCTTCTGTTAGATCTCATATGGTCCATGATTATAAACCAGTGCATTTCCATTTTGTGCTTTTTCCTCAAGGACACACTTGGTTAACTGTGAAAACTCAAAGAGCAGACACAGGACAATCATATTCAAGAGGTCACCGATATGAAAGAGATATGGAGAGAGCAGATACACACAGCATTAGAGTTCCATTTTAAATGGTGATAGAATTGCTTTTGATTAGTTAATCATTTTGCATAATAGTATTTCAAACATTTGATTCACACACACACAAGATCAAGAGCACAGATTAAGCTGTAACTGATCTTTATCTACAGTACGATAATATCCTATAACTATGATCAACCACGAGACAACCCAGGAAAAGGTGTACACATGCATTGCATGGCACGAAGAGCAAACAGTTGTGTGTATTCTTGGCACAACCCAGATTGTCCCCTCTTACAACTACTTGCATAAGTAAACTCTTTGGGTGTGAAACAGTGATGGTCAAATCATTCAGGTGTGTGGCAGTTTTCAAATTTCCTTAAAGGGACAGTTCACCCAAAAATGTTAACTTTTTCTTCTGCAGAACACAAAAAATATGTATATTTTAAAGAATAGTTTTACTCTATGTAATGAAAGACAAAGGGATGACAAACACATGACTTTCATTGTGTGGACAAAACAACACCACACAACTAATCTAGACAAAACTAAAAAAAAAAATTATTTGTGTTCCATAGAAGTCATTTGGAATGACTTTGAGAGGGAGTAAGTGACAATTTTGACATTAGGATGAATTATCCCCCTTCAACAGATTACTCATCCGGGTCTAATTTTAAAAACACTAGGCTAAGTGCAGAGATACGAGAAAGTGCTTACTGCAGACAGAGCTGGGATATGCCAAGGTTAACCTCACTTGCAGTTGCAGAGCAGGTTTTTAGTGATAAGAATTTTGCGCAAAACTTCCTCTGTAAGCGACTTTTACTGTGAGCAATGCTCACTAAACAAAAACACCCATGGTGCTATTTCAAATCCATAAAGACAACCAAAAACCTGCTGTGAAACTGCTTTGGGGAACATTGCCGAAAGCAACCTAGCAATCTGGGGAGAAGGATTTGATAGCAGGGCTGGGTTTAGTGGGTCCTAATCAGGGTCATGCAGTGGGGGCGTCAGAGAGCTTGTCCAGAGATGGTGACGTGGCAGCTTCGTCCTGCCCCTCTTCAGAGCTGAGGGGTTCAGTGGCCGGGGACGGTGGGGGTGAGCGAGGTTCCTCCTGAGGGTCGGTCCGTGTCGTGGCACCTGTCCCGTAGGACAGCCGGTAACTGGAGAGCGCCTGCTCCAGCACGTGGCGGTATTCGCCTCGGTGGCTGAGCCGGAACTGTCGTAGCGCATCCAGCAGTTGGGCGGTAGCAGTGCCACCTTCTTCCTCCTCACCGCCGGCTGCTCCCCCCTGGCTGTCCTGGTGCAAGACGCCAGTGTCAGTGGACAGAGCAGGTTAAGAGACCCCGCTTAGAGCGGGCCACCTGCCCATGACCTTACACTGCCCTTTCATTTAGAAGAAGCACACTTGGAGCGACAAAATAAGTGGTGGCGAATGCGTGTTCGTCTGTGTGTGTGTGAGTGTACAAACGATGCAGGAGCTTGCCAACACGGGTCTTTTCTCACAAGTCTTAGAAGCAATAAACTTGCTGAAGTAGCATTACCAAGATGCGACCACACAAATACAAACGGTTACAGAGTGGCACAGGCACAGACGGACAAACAAAGCCAAGGCCTGCAAAAGAGCCTTGCATTTACATCTTAAATGCAGAGGCAGTGCTCTTAAAGATAGTGGTGTTTGGATGTTTAACCTGCCCTATATATAGAGCTATCGCTGAGTACCAGTTACACTTGCCTAAGCAGGACATTTGCGAATCACTTACTAAACGTATCATTTCTTAAAATGATCAAGGGAGTAAATGTATGCACAAAAAAAGATAGCATCAGCTAGAACTACATTAAAGTCAAAAAATTTGCTGGTGTGTGCATTAAGATGATGAGTAAATGAATGGACTCAAGTCTAAGCAAGAAGACTCAAGTGACCTTTTGTTTTGAATTCTTAGAAGAACAAAAAAGGAAAAAACACTCACCCCATCTTCTTCTCTGTGTGGGTTTAGCCTGTTGTAAACAGCTTCAATTACACTACGTCTGGAAGAGAAGAGACCGATTAGACAGAACTCTAAAAACCCCAGAAGAAGACTCTGACAGGAAAATATTACTTGTTTTACAGCAAAACCTCAGATGTTTAAATTTAGAATAAATCACTATTTGTAAAGAAATTACACATTGCAATATTTTTACTTGACTCCAATATATTGATATTTTATTTACAGCTGTATTCTCACACCAATAATCAATATCTTAAGTTAATTTCCACATTAAAATAAGTGGATATGCTAGGTTTATATTATATAACAGCAACATTATAAAAAGTTCTGAATGATGACATTAGACCTATTTTTAATTTCATGTTAGACAACAATTGCTAGATGGTTCAAATTAAAACTATACTATTGTGTCTAAATCATTGAGAAAAACTAAAAACTTAACTTTTATCATTTTGAATGATACTAAGTGAATGTAAGCATTACAATACCATATGTCTAACATGTTTACAATAAGAAAAATGGATAATCATTTAGACATTTGCATGAGATTAAGGATTAAAATATTAATCTAAATGTCAAAACAGAAAGATCTTGGATCTTGGGCCAAAATGCATCAATATTGCATCAACAAGTCTGCTGATACCCACCCCTAAAAGAAAATCAGCAGAAATGGACAAATGTTACTTAAATTTGGTTTCGTACTTGCTAGCGAGACCACCTCCTGGTGGCAGGTTGGGGATGCTCTCGGGGCGAAGGTTATGCATGATGTGGCTTAGATCTGGGATGCCTTCCTCCCCTGACTTCTCCATGATTTCTGCAGAGAAAGACAATTACATTACAAATGTGGGATAATGGAAGAGTGGGATAATGGAAGCCTGAAGCATTTCTTCCATCATGACTACTGCTGAGAAACCGGTTATAGGCATTGGATCAGCCATCTCACTTATAGAAAGAGTGTGAGAAAAATAACATCCAGCTGGAGAAAGAACGCCAAACAGGTTCCATCACAGCTGTCCTGACTACATCTCTAGTGGAAAATACAAGAATTCTTTCAGAATTAATATATTCCCCATCCAGAAAAGTTCCTACGAGCCTCAAGACGGTTCAAAACATGCCAGGATGTTGACGGAGAAGAAACAGAGAGAGAGCAATCTAAACAGAACTTAGAGTATTTTCAAACCACAAGGCTGACACTAAGGTCTTGGCATTAGGACTTTTTGAATTACAAGATGGCCATTTTCACAACACTCAATGGATACTGCACAAAACTGGCTGACAAATAAACAGGTGCCACCTCTTACCTTCCACACGAGCCTCCAGGAACTTGTCCAACTCAGCTTCTCTCTGACAGCCTCCTCTGATACCTTCGGTGCATTGGGAAACATACTAGAACAACACTCATGTTGTCTCGGCTTCCCTGGTTAGAAAAAAGAAGAGATAGTAGGTTAAAGAAAAGGCAGTTCACTGGACAAAAGTCCAACCTGTTGAGCACCACAAGCTTCTATGGTTAACCACTATTTCGAGACCGCTTCCAATTTTGCAAATATTTTCCTCGGATGGAAATTTGTGATCTATTCATACTTAGACACTAAGCAGACCATTGTAGAGAAAAAAATTCTCAAGTGGAGTGGGGGGAGATGAGTTTCCAATGTATATGAGGCGTACATCATAAAAAGGTATGAAGAAGGTTACAGCTTAATATGGAAAGCCCTGACATCATCTTGAGCAAATCCATGCCAGATCCAGAGCTGTGACCTCACTCACAAGGTCCCTGGCTCTGTCTGATCATCTGGAGAGCTGGTGTCAACAGGCAGAGGGCTCAAGTGTTTTTCGAAAAAGGGTATTGGAGGGGTTTTAGATTCTTGAATGCCATGAGACTGATATGAAAAAATGATATGCTTAAATGCAGCATGGAAAAGTGAAGTGCGGATTGTTCATAAAATCATGAGTTGCACACAGCTGGTTTGTCTAATGAGACTAGCAGGACTAGTGTTTATGTAAAGACTCAATGATTCAACTTCATAAAGCTGTACAACTAATGAAAAACAGAACAATCGAGAAAAAAAGGTATGAAATGAAGGTAAACAGATTAAGAAGAAAAAAACAAACAAAAAAAAAAAACACCCGAAAATGCCATTTACTCTATCTGACAAAAAAAAAGCAAACAGCGTAAACCACGACTGAATTTCAAGGACAGCTTCTCCCCACAGAGCCATAACCATCATGAACTCCACCAATCACACCGCCGCAGACTTGAGTGGCCAAGAAGCTCTGGCCAATCAGTCAAGGACACTTGTCAAAAAGTACGGGGAAGTTTGTTTGACGATTTGGACGCTTTGAACAGTCTGACGTTGCACGGAGAAGCGTCACAACATGAATTGTAATAAACAGAAAAACTAAACGTTTATAATGACAGCATTTTTATATGATTTGGTCAGGAAAAAAAAAAACCTATAATTATTATTATTTGCATCAGTGCAATTGGTCAAACCGGTGTCATGAGCGTTCGCAAAGATTTCAAATAAAAGTTCAGTTCATTCTCAGATGGATCATTATGGATGAACGCGAAGTTGTTGTGTTTGGTGCTCCTTTATTGTATTTGCGGAGAAAACGTTGGACTCTGAGACTTTGGGTTCATGACTTTCATGTCCAGGAACTTTAACTATATGCAAACGTCGTCATTATAAATGATAGGAAACACAGCAACGGTGATGTTTAGCTTTCTCCTTCGTTCTCTCTGAACTATTGTTTTGTTAGTAGCAAAAGTTTACATTGTATGTTTCTCCGTAATCAGCCAGCACGAAGGACGTCTATATTCCGATTGGTTGCTGGCATTTTGCCTGCTGCTTGTCGCTGAACCAAATCATAGCTCATTACCGATAAAGTCGAGCTGCTTTAAACTTTCTAATTGATGCTTAAAATGCAATGCCGATGGATTTGAAGCTCCTCGCAGCTGAGAGAAGCCAGCTTCCATTGAAAATGAATGACTTCCGGATGCTTTGGAAGCTCAAATAGGTGACAGTGAGAACTTAGTTATATGCACTGATCCCTCTCTGCTACATACATAAAAACATACAGTCTCAAGGTGCTATTTTTTTTACATTTTCACTTTGCAGCAAAAAAAACCTAAAAAAAACGGTTTAGAGCAATATATTCTGTGAATTATAGTGCAATATTTAAATTTAACTACTATTTTTGTTATATACGTTTAATATTTGTCTTACGAAATAGTTTTTGCTGGTTGTATAATTTTGTATAAAACTTCCAATGGAAGCACTTGCTAACGTCTTTCGTACGAGAGTATAATGGCAATAAAGGCTTTCTATTTTATTATATGTCCAATATGTAAACAAATGGCAGATTGTCAACAGTTTAATTAAGTCAGTCAGTCAAAAAAAAGATTCAAATAACAGCTTTGAACTTGGAAGTTTGAATAATGGCGGAAATGATGTCCGATTAGAGAGAAAAAAAAACTACTTGTCTGAACAGTTAAAAAGATTCAAAAGTAAAATAGTCAGTGCATTATTCAGAGCCACAACTGACCAATTACAAATTAAATGAACATTACCATGAGACTTACAAATAACATATGATAATATGTAATTAAAAAACACACCATTGTTTTGCTGTAAAAATGAATTGGTATTTTTAAATTAATGAACACCTACTTATGGATTAACCATGGTCACCTTGGCAGCAATGGCAAAGAGACCTTGTGTAAATTACCTACATCTGTGCAGCGTTTTCTATTAACAATGAACCTGAGAGTTTAATTACTTCAAAAATAGAATTTTTACCACCTTGTTGCTGAAACAATATTCAGTTATTTAGTAGCGAAACTACTTTAGTCGTGAGACAGTAATGACAAACAAGTATTTGTGCTCCTAAATGTTTTGTGTGTGTGCACAGTGTGATCTCCCATCTTGTAAGCAAGTGCAATTAAGGTTAATGAATGCCAGCCCAAAAAAACTAAAAAACATTCAGATTACTGATAGAAAATTTAATATTTAACAAAAAATATTGTTGTTGTAATTTTAAATCGAAACATGGTGTTATATTCTTCTAAAACATGGTGTTATATTCTTCTCACATTGTTATGAACACTAAACATCTGTTGTGTTATCTCCTCACCTTATGTAAACAGGTGTCCACCACATAGTTGCAGATCTTCTCCAAATCATCACACACCTCCAGCCGAGAGCGTACAAAATCACACAGCTCCTCATTAGTCATCACATCCCAGATACCATCGCAGGCGAGCACCACAAATTCATCCTCATCTGAAACGCGTGGGATTTCGTACACCTCCGGTTCCGGAGATACCAGCTGCTCAGTGGGGCCCTTTCCATCCACACACTTGTAGTCATAGTCCCCCAGTGCGCGAGACACTGCCAGAGAACCATTCACCCTTTGGATCATCACAGAACCTCCTGCGTTCTGAATGCGCTCTTCTCACGTGGATTGCAAGGCTTGTGGTCTTGTGTGGAGAACTTGCACCTGTCCGGCACGGCTTAGCACGGCCCCGAAGTCTCCGCAGTTGACTGAAATAGAGGTGCTCAGGGGACACCAGCACGCCAACCGCTGTGGAAGCCACTACGGTCCATGCCGTTCCGAGATCCGAGAAGTTGCGCATGTACCGTCGATCTTCAGGAAGCCAGAACGAATGCCGACTTTAACACCCTCCACGGAGTCGGGGCCAGAACGAAGTCCTCGCTGCTGGTTCATGATGTGCTCCAGCAGGTGTTTGGAGCAATAGTTGGCCACGCGGGAGCCAGCGTGACCCGTCGCACACCGCGAAGAAGGACCACGTCGTCCAGGCCGTGAGGCAGACCCACGTGCGGCCGTGTGTGCATCCTCCACCTCCACCCGCCAGCCCTGCATGCTACTCAGGCCAAAGAGCAGGCCCGTTGCCGCCCCATGAGCATTGTGTTTCTCGGTCTTCGGCTTGTCCAAGAAGGCCCCCATGGCTCAGGACACCGTCTGACAAGAGAAAGAGTGATGCGTAGTTGCTTTGCATGTCAAAAAGCATTGTATGGTGCTGAAGTAATACAACAACAGAGCATTTTGAGAGGTTAAAGACATAGTTACCAAAAAATTAAATCGGGCATTATCTACTTAGCCTCATGTCATTCAATTTAAAACTTTGGTTAAAGGGATAGAATTCGGCCAAAAATGATATCTAACCATGCATCACCTCACCTAAGCCTGTTGAGACGCATATGTCAATCTCCTGTTCTTCAGATCGTAACACATTTTCAGTTACTTTAGAAATGTCTTAGACCTTCAGTGGCATAATGTGAAGAAATGGGGTCCAGCTCTTTCAAGTCCCAAAATGTGCATAAATCCTTCACAAAAGCTATCCATCCTGCTCCAGGCTGACAAATCGAAGCCTTCTGAGGGTAATCCGTGCTGGTATCGCGCTAAAATATACATATTTAAAACTTTATAAATGAAAATATCTGACTTCTGGCAACGATCGGCGGACGTTCACGGGTGATGGAGTCGCCGTACGTAGCGTAGCCGTTGTGATGTCCCTGACCGTTTCCTGACGCTGACGCTGACCCTCGTATGCCGAGCTTCCATCACCTGTGAACGCACGTAGCGAGGAACTGGCAGGAACCGTCGCGACGACTTCGTCTGCCGGAAGTCAGATATTTTCATTTATAAAGATTTAAATGTATATTTTTACGACAATACCGCACGGATTACCCTCAGAAGGCCTTCGTTTATCACCCTGGAGCAGGATGGATGACTATTGTGAAGGATTTATGCACATTTTTGGGACTTGAAGGACCTGGACCCCATTTCTTCACATTATATCCACTGAAGGGTCTAAGACATTTTCTGAAAATAACTGAAAATGTGTTTGTCTGAAACAACGATTGACATATGCATCTCGAATGGCTTGAGGGCGAGTAATGCATGGTTTAAATATCATTTTTGGCCGAACTATCCCTTTAATGCGTTTTAAAGATGACGTAAGATGAGTAAATAATGCAAAAATTTTAATTTTTGGTGACTTAGCCTAACCCTTAAAGGTTCTCAAGCGATGTGGGGCCAAAACATTTTTTGTCACATACAGCAAACGTCTCCTCACTATCGGCTAACTGCCTGTCCCCTAAACACACTGTAAAAAAACGCGGTCTCTGTAGACACCACAGGCTCCACAAACGGCAACAAAAACAATCATGTCTCACCCGGACCACGAAACCTAACAAACAGTGTTCCAGCCAATCACTGGCAAGAAGTATTTGAGGGTGGGTCTGGGGGGTTAGTGCGCGTGCACATGAAGGTGTGTGTGTGTGTGTGTGTGAAGGAGAGAGAAGCATGGGAAGTTTGAAAAATGACCGACACACGACCAAAGAGACGACGTTCTGATGAACAAATTAAAAAGAAGAAGGAATCGGATAAAGAACGTGCGAAGTTCCGAATTTACATCGGTAAAGCTTTTGAACGATGGCGAGAACTCCGGCGGCAGAAGGGCTTCCAGTCCGACATTCAGGTTGCTCTGTTTTTGCTGGACAGGTGGGTAACGTTAAATTATTATTTTTTTCTTCTAAATTGACGCTTATGTTCGCCAAACCCACACAATTCACGTTCACAATTATTTCGGGAAGCACGGAAGGGAGGGGGAGGAGATGAGATGCGGAGGGAGGGAGGGTCTAGCTAGCCTCCGATTTGTTTGAAAATAATCCGAATGTCAACACCCAGGATCGCTTAGAGAACCTTTAAACAATATCATGCTATTTTAGACTGAAACATGTTACTGGCAATTTAATCTACAAACACTAGTTGGGCTGTTTTAGGACATCAGCCAAACAAACACTTGAACACACCAGCAAAGCCGTTGCACTGACGACAATGGTCTTTAGTATTACACAGTCAATGTATGAAACTGAAGGCTATGCAAGTGACAACTGCCTACAGAGTTAATGACAGATCTTGATGTGATCTAAAGTCTACTGTAACAGCAGATATGAAGATAATAAAAAACTGCCAAAAGCTCATCAAAAGCAAATATTCATTTCAAACAAACCTCAGCAATTATGTTAATCAAGAACAATTACATACAATGAGCTTACAAGCATATATAACTAAATAAGTCAATTCACTGAGTAGGCAGAAAATAAAATAACATAAAATAGTGTACATTTAATAAGATTTAGCATGACTGTCAATTAAAAAAATATTTGAAGAACCGGCTTTCGAAGGTAGACCCATATAATCATAACCCACCATGAAAGGCACTATGCAACATAAAATGCAGAAACGTTTTTTTGTTTTGTTTTTGTTTTTTCTGCTCACCAATGCTGCATTTATGAGATACAAATACACTAAAACTGTATTGTGAAAAAACTACAAAATGTGTATCTAAAATAGACTGTAGGCTATCAGCGAAGGGGCAGCTCAGAGAAATAGCATAAATTAAAGTTTCCTGTCAAAAGCTGGATCCAACCCTTCACAGTATTATAAGAGAAGCAGTGCCTAAATGAAAGCATAAGGATGTTAAAAAAAGGCTTCTGGACACCATAATCTACAAAGACAGATGGGGTGTGTCCGGACGGTAACTCGAGCTCCTGCATCACATTTCATCTCGAGTTTCATCAAAACAAACTGGCTTTGGCTATCTTAACCTCATCCTCAAGAGAAGCAATCAGACAGACATCAAATGCATTTGTGTACTGTACAAATGCTGCATGCATGCAAAACACCCTTTAAAGGGAGCTTAATAGAACTTACAAAATGTATTATTGATTACAAACAACAACCAAGACAAAAAGTATTTTTCATAAGTCTGATTACCCATCTGAATGCAGGATTAGAAAGTGTGGAGAAGCTTTAAAGCCGCTTTGGGCAAACCCCAGCCGTAAGACCATTACATGACTCCAGGAATAGCCACTGAAATGTATTACAAGCCCAAATAAGCCATTAGACAAATGGAAAGAGAGCTGCCTCGTAAGCTATGCGATCAACAACTTGGGACCTTGACCTAGCAAACCCAAAAAAGCAAGTAGGCTAACTAGAAACAAGTCAAGGTTTGCCAATATACATTACAAGCAGGGTCATGGGAGAGGTCAAATTACAGTTTCTCTCATTCTCTTGAAGCGTCCCTCTTCACAGGTCTGTTTATTCATCGGGAGAAAGAGAACTGGCAGTGGTCAGCAGGGCCGGGATCCAGTGAAAGTTCCAGCATTCAGAGGATCATGGGCTCGTCCAAACCTGACCATCAGGGACTAAACTAGACTTACCCAGAAGGGTGGTGGTGCTCAGGGACAGATATTTGCTCACTACTCCACACATGTCAGGCATGGAAGGCATGTGACCAAAAAAGGTGGTTGGGAGCTGGAGTGTGGGTTTGTGTGTATGTGGTTGGGTGAGGGCACAGGTTGTTGTGCAGTGTCATGGCTCGGCTGGCCAGGCTGTCGATTTGGCAGGTCCTCCCCTCTGAGCATGGCTCTATTAATATCCCTTCAAACTCAGATTGGGTTACTTGCATCTGAAAGTGGGCAGGGGCTAAGTGGTGCATCCTTATGGGTGTTATTCATGGGAGAGGGGGCGGGGGGTGAATGGGGGCTTGATTCTTCCCAACATTCATGTTTAGATGTCCTTGTCAGATCCTCTTCATTCTGAGGCCTTGAGGCTGGTATGATCTCTGTCAGCAGTAAAATGGTTGATCCATCATGCAGCGCTCGCTTTGATCAAACCCTGCCATTAGCATGGCAGATACACTCAAGGAGGAAGCTTTGTTAATGCTCAGGCTTCAAAACAAGAGCACAAGACCAGGTGCAGTAAACGCACAAATTTATCAGATCAAACATTAATAAACAGGCACAACAGCAGGAAATGAGGGGGGTTTGTAAAGGTGGCTGGATGTGGACCGGAGGAAGGGATTGAAACCGGACAGTTTACCTTCATCTCCACACCACACACTAAAGGCAAGATTAAACATGAACGTCTGGCACAACTAAATGAAAGAAATTATTTTCAGTTTATTGCAGATGTTATGTATAGATACTGATGTATTAATCCTGGCTAGAAGTGCTAAGGATTCAGTTAAAGGTTATATTATGGCTCGTTTCCACGGTACGGTACGTAATTATTTGCATTTCCACTGTCAAAAATTGTGAATGGTACCAAAAAGCCGGAATCGTATCGTGTCTGAACCATACCGCGGGTACCCTTTCGTTGGGGTACCTAGCACAGTGAAAGGGTACTAAAAGGTGGAGCTAGACTCACTGGACAGAGTATCGTCACTCACGCGTGCTACAAGGGCATTAGAAGCATACAGTTGAAATATAATTCTACTGTTATTGTGTCACGAAATGTAGTTTAAGAGTTTTTCAGGCGAAGAAAGTAGTTTTTTAAAGCTCAAATCTGTGGTTTATTTATAGATTTATGATAATTTGACTGAGATCCATTCGAAGCGATCACCGGACGCTCGCGCTCGTGTCCCCCGCCTGGAACAGCCTTTCCTCGGCTAGTCGTTCTGATGTTTGCCGCTGACTCGGACGTCTCTGTAGTGGTTAAACATGAGATATAGTTCGTCTTGTATAAACCTAACAGGTGATCTTTGGTCTCGTGAATCTATAATTCGTTCCCTGGCCAATAGTTTTGGCAGAAGGCTACGTGAAGTTTCATATCTTTGAGCGCTGAATTTGTATATTTGACTGACTGAATTGTTTCTTGATGTTATTTAAGCTTTACTGTATATCTGTTTGTACCTTTTACTTATACTTTTATAATGGCTATTTTTGATAAAACTGAAATTCAACAAAAAGAGATTGTTGTCTTTTTTTTTATTACTAGATCATCTGTAATGTTGTTTATTGCAACATTTGTACCAATGCGATATGCAATACATTACTTATTGCCTGGAATATGTTTAATATTTTTAAATTTAAACAAAAAGATGCAGGGATGCGTTTTATATTTAGTTTTGTTATAAATATAATGTTACATACATGCAGTGAATATAATCGGCTATGCGTTGCCTGAACCACATTTGTGTGCTTTAGAATGTTTAAAATGTATTGAAATGAAATCAAAAAGAAGCAGAGTGGTGTTTTATAACATATTTCGTTTTATTGTTGCCTAAAATGAACATACAGAGATAACCGGAGTCGCAGAGCCAGAGCGAGCTGAGTGCCGCGTTCAAGAACGCGCTGTTCCATTAGCAGAATTACTGGACTTGCATCCTCAGGATCATTCTCCTGAGTATTGAGAAATGCCTAATGCCAGCGCTTGTTTCTAGTGACAAACATGCTGAGAAGCAAGAACAAGATCTGCTGTCTGTCATCCATTGTTGTTTACTAAGTCGCTTTCTTCGCGCGAAAATGACGTCGATCGCTTCTTTCCAGCAAACACCATGCCAATCAAGTAAGGGTACTGTTGGCGGTGGAAACGCAAGCCTGTTCATGGTGTACCCGACCCGTCCCACTGTATGTACCTCCCAGTGGAAACGAGCCATTATATTGGGGATACTGTATTGATACATGGCTGCCAAGTATCGATATTTTCAGGGAGTGAATTTCGGCTTGTGATTGTGAGTATTGCGCACAATTCTACCCCAATTTTAAGTTCTGCACTAACAATCTGGGAAATAATGATCATTTGAAATATTTATCGCAGACTTAAATTTCATAAACAGTGCACTGCATTTTTATCTCACATGTGCACAAGCTGTGTGTACAGGAGGGGCGTCCTTGCATATTTCTGAACATGGGCCGATATGTTTGCATGCTTTTAACTCTATAAATATTAGAGTTATCTTAATATCGTTTTATATAGTGGCTCTTAACAACATGAGGGTGAGTTATTAGACAGAATTTTAATTTTAGGGAATTAACCCTATAAACTTTCTAATTGGAATCTTCATTTTAAAAGGCCCTCGATGTTTGAATCCCTTGCCATTTTTGAACCGTCACCGTTTTCATAATAAAACAAATACTGGTAAAGCCAACAGATAGTACTAATAGATCTACCAATCTCTGTGTAAAAATAAAATATTGATTCTGCCATCTTTCTTAAGTCATTTTACACCCCTTTTGGTTCTAAGTCTCAGGTGAAAATTGTCATCATTTTGACCCTCCTCTACAAGATTACTCAGATTTAGGTTTACAAGAATAGAAAAAAAAAATAACAAAATAAAAAATTTGAACTGAGGAAGTTTTCACAATGTGGTTGATTTGACAAGGAACGACCCAGTAGTCTCTTGAATACTGTCTGTATGAACGTGCAACAATGTTTTGTTGTGATAACTTAGCATAGGGGGGTTTAATTTGAATTGTAGAACAAATAAACTTCCAACAATAGCAAAAATAAATACAACAAAGTTAAGAGACAAATTAAATAAACATGGCTTCAAGTATAACAGTAAATTCAGGTAAGAAAATCAAAAAGTACACTGTACTAAACAAAACAAAACTGGATAGTTTTCATTGTAAAAATTAAATACATATTAATGCTTACAATTAAAGTAAAAAAAAATTCAGTCAAGAGCAGCGAGTTATTTCCTGTCTTGTGCAGCAGGTTTATTAGGCTGCTATCACTTTAAGAGTTTATGCCTCTGGGCATTCCCGCCCCTATTAATCTGTGGGTATTAAGCCCGTTTTATGCTTCTGCGTCGAAATGACTGCGTACCCACGCAGACCTCTCTGTGTCGACGCGAACCCCTCTCCGACCCCTCCGCCGTAGGTCGACGTGCACCTCCAAAAATTTAACTACGTGTCAATTTTTTTAAACGTCACAGTACAGAGTACCGAGGGTTCAATTCCAACAACTTAATAGAAAGATGTCTCGTCTTATTTTGTGACATTCTCTCTTTCGCTCGCGGCACACAGAAACAAAACAAACTAGCAAAGATATTCTCAAACCACACAGCCCCCTAAGCGTTCTAGCGGTGAACCACGATGCAACACAACCTCACGCATAAGCATGAAACAGCCACAACGCCGTAGTAGTGACGACGTAGCTACGCACGTAGCTACGCGTGGACCTGACGCAGAAGCATAATGAGGCCTTTAGTGTTATCAAAATATTTGGTACTTCGGTACCAAGTCGGTACTAAAAATTTTATCGAGGGTTAAATTCTAACAACTTAATAGAAAGATGTCTCGTCTTATTTTGTGGCACACAGTTTTAAGAAAACAAACAACAAAACATTAAAATATTATTTATTTCACCATTACCCTGAAAAAAAAAGTAAAAAGTGGTGCAAAACAAATACAAAGAAAACCTTCCAACATGGATAATAAAAATATGAATTAAATATAAAATTGAAAACAAAAGCTAAACTATGCAGTTGAGTCATAATTCGGTAGACATCAGCAGGACAAGAATGTAGTACACAAATACATTTTTGCATAGTCACTGGAAATACAGTGAAACAATCATGATATTTTAAAAAGAGAGCTGAAAGACTGCATTTACTCAGTCCTAATAAAGGTTCAGAAAACTAATCTGTGAAATTACATAGTGTATGCCATGCAATTAATGACACACTTTCCATAAATCAAGTAAAAAACACTGCTATTGCACACAATAAGGATTCATAAGGATCTACTGCTATAGCAAGTATGCAATAAAGAGCTTAAAAGAGAACCACAGAACACGATTTGCTGCTGTAGCAAACCTTTGTGAAGAACTGAAATGTTGAAAATAGTGATATTCTAATGCTAAGGGGGTATTTTGTCTTAGTCTAATTAGACCTAGTGTATAAGTACATAAACATTTTTAAAAAAAGGTTCAAATTGATGTCATAACATCCTCCCACCCTCATCTTGTTGAGGAACAATTATGACTTCTCCCCCATTTTCTATACAAGACTCCATTCTAAAAATAAAGTAAACACTGTAGCGTCACCAAGCAACTCCAGTGCCGCACTGTAAACAGGGGGCTTAGCTACATTCAGTGACCTAGCTGCAAGCTCTGCATCTTCTCAGGACAAGAGATGACCCTCACACGTTTCCGCATTAGCTCTGCATGAAAACAACCAGCTACTGATCACGTAGCTACCTAAATCACGTAGCTTTCTGTTTTGATATGAACAATGAGCAAGTTGACAGTATTTGCCAGGCCACTGCTGGTGCTCTAAGGGCCTGAAAGCCACACTAATGCTTATAAAACTGTACAGTTGGCAGTTATGACAATATACAGTAGATAGTGGTGATGAAATAAACTGTCTATTGTTAGAGATTTTGCTATATCATTTAGAACATGGTATGCAAATTTATACACATAAAAGATACAAGGAGCAGGCGAAATCCAGTCACTGCAATAGAAATCCACATAATTGGGAATTTCGCATGAGGGTAAAAGATTTATCAGATATATCACAACACAACAGGATCAAGTAAGTTGATCACATGGATTTGCCATTTTGACCAACAGAAAGCTGCTCACACAACTTGGTTAACTTCAAATTCAAGGACCTTTCAAGGCTTTCCAGGTCCAATTCCCTCAAATTCAGAGGACGGGAACACATTTGTAGTGTCGTACAATAAACACTGAGGTTCCCTCTTAGTGGTTTTGTATGTGCATGAATGTCATGGCAACATTGGCAACTCCCGCAGAAACACTTAACGTAACCTGTATCTATTATGTTAATTTTCAAAAACTTTTTTTTTTCACATTCACAAACTTTCACGGATTTCAAGGACCAGTGGGAACCAGTGATTTCAGTGTGTTTTATACATTGCTACACCAGTGAAAATAGTCATAATACTTTTTTGCTTGTCAAATTTTGTTAATGCGACCACAAATTTATACTGGTTAGACGGACACAAAACTAGACCAAAAATGAAAATGAATGACTGGAAATGTCCAATGCAGTCCTGTATCGTGTTTATCTGGCATATAAGGTCTATGGGCGCATATCATTCGTTTGTAAAAAAGAATTGTTAAATAGTAGAGCTGTCAGTTAAACGCGTTATTAACGGCGTTAACGCAAACCCATTTTAACGGCGTTAATTTTTTTTATCGCGCGATTAACGATCTTTTTGTCCTAGCAAACTTTGTAGTTTTTTCACATACTTTTGCAACAGGACGCGGCATGCGTCCTGATTCAGGGGTGTAACGATACACAAATCTGAACGGTTTCGGTTTTCCCACGGTTTTGACGTCTCGGTTCGGTTTCGAATTCGGCTTCGGTTTAGAAAGCTAAAATGCCTTTTTTTTAAACAGTGGTTTAATGAAAAAAGGTCTTTGTCTTTAAATTAATTCAGTTACAATTAAACATTTCACAAGGATTAAAAAAATTTGCTAATGCTGTGAACTATATTGAAGGCTGCACATTACTATAACATTAAATGTTGTAGCCTAGACTTTTAACCTAAATTCAGATGCCATTTATTTTTTAGATATAATAATCAACACAACACATTGTATGAAAACATGTAAACTGAACATAAGGCAGTTTTTACATTAACTTGTGTTTTTACTCTAATAATTTACACAGTTGTCATTTTCATGAAAGATATTTTAAATATAAAATTAAATAATCAAGATATCATTAACAGGTTAAGTAAAATATAATATACAGGCTAACATAGTGCATTTATTTAGTGCAAAGGTTCATTTATAGGAAGTTGTGGACACTGAATCACTTGCCTGCTGAGGTAAATATAATGCTAGTGACAACAAGCTAAAGCTTTGCTGTTTTATTGACGTCTTTCCGCTGCTTAAACACTGATTGAGCGATTACACGAGTTATGATGCCTTTCAGTAAGTATACTGTATCTTTCAACATACCTTCAGGTGTCTTTTCTGTAACTGAGGAAGAGATGATCGCGTTACTCGCGTGCCGTGCTGCCGCTTGAAATGAGGAGCCTAGTAAGCGATCTGTCACGTCACATCAAAGAGCGCCAAAACGCCATTTATTGTTTGAATTTCGTGATCAAATAGACAGAATTTGAAAGATTACACCTTGCTTATTATCGAAAGTAACAAAACACGGAGCTTGTTATTTGGTGTTAATGGTGGTTAGGCTACAAAACTGAATTTATTGTGTACTGTTTACATAAGACACGAGGTCCATTGAGCCGGGCTGGGCGGGGCCGGGGTAGCAGGGGGCGGGGCGTGTTCGGTACGCAATGACAGTATCGATGATTCGAATCGTGAGTTCAGGTGTCGCGGTTTTCGGCTCGGTTCGAAAATCGTTACACCCCTAGTCCTGATCCATTTCAGCGTCTCGCGCTCTTCATCCACTCAAAGCCGGCTCGCAAGCCCAAACGAGTGTGTGCGGCGTGCGTGTTGTTTTGTTTCCGGTCTAGCTAGATCCGCTTGCGCTTTGGTCGAAGAAGCAACGAAACGTCCTCGCGCGGGGCAAGCAATTGAAATGAATGGGTTTCAGAGCGCAGCGCGAGGACGTTTTGTGCCGCACACACTCGTTTCAGCTTGCGAGCCGGCCAAATAGTAACGTTATGTTTTGAGTGGATGACGAGCGCGAGACGCCGAAATGGATGCCAATGAGATTCTGAATGTAAAGTTTACTTTTAAAAAGTTGCCAAATTGTCCCATTGACAAGACCAAAGCAATCTGTATGTTTTGTCATTATGAACTGAGCTATCATCATCGCAGCACGTCCAGCCTGAAACACCACTTGATGATGGCCAAGCAAACACACACACACAAACACAGATGATGCAAATTCTCCACCCCCTCGTCAATATCAGGACCTCGTCAGTATTTTTTTCACCCTTTTATTGATGGACAGTGTTGCATTGTGTGAGAGATTATTTAGGCTATATATGTTAGAGTGAAATTGAACACTATTCCAATGTTATTTTCAATAATAATAATTAAAAAAAACATTTGCACTAAACAAGCCAATCCACTTTTCCATGTTGATAAGAGCATTAAAATGAGAAAAAAATGTAACAAAAAGAAATCAAAAGACATTAAGAATAGATAAAAATGTGCGATTAATCGCGAGTTAACTATGACATTAATGCGATTAATCGCGATTAAATATTTTAATCGTTTGACAGCACTATTAAATAGTCAATAATCAGTTTCTGTTAGCCCAGGCCACAATATTATCTTACAACGCAAGGTTGTAAAATTTGCTATAGTAAGAAATGCACATTTGTGGAGCTGAATTTAAAAATGGCAAGGCAAATATCAAATCAGCTGATACTTTAAAAAGCCTATTTTGGAAATCCCAATTTTACTGCTGCAAAAACCCAAGGCAAGCAATGAACCCGGGCGAGTTCATTTCTTTTTTTTTTTTACCAGAAATATACATCACAATATTCAGGGGTGCACCTTTGGTCTGAAATTTAAAAAAAAAAAACTAAAACATGTTTTAATTTTAATTTCAGTTACAACTACCATTGCATTTTGATATTCAAAAACAAAGACAAAGACAAATTATTTAGGTAACATTTACCTAAAATATCATTTAATTTGCATAACTTGAGAAAAAAAATGTATGAGTGCAGAAGTTTCACAGACAAATCTATAAAAAAACAAGTCTAAATGTTTTAAATGCGTCATCTATTTGTGTAATTTAATATATATATATATATATATATATTTTTATATATATGGTAAAAAGAACAATAAATGTTATGTATAGTATACACAAACTACGCAGATTACGTTCTTATAAGGTGCACACTTAGGATGTTTGGACCAGACATTTATTTATTTATTAATAATCACATGTAGCCTACTACTTTATCTCTATAGTTGTGCAGTAAAATTCACTTCATTTTCATTCACGGAAAAATGATAAAGCAGAAGAGAAACACTCGTTAGCTCACTTGCAATTGCCACCTCCTAATGTAGTTCTTTTCACATTATGCTTTTAGATTTATTATAAAATAACTAAAATTACAAATTATTTATGCTAATATGTAAATGCAAAATACTTGCAAATATTTTTTGATTGAAACTAAAAGAAATCAAATGGGCCTATTTAAAAAAAAGAGGGCTAAATATCTTTAAACACGGTCTTGTTTTCTTATACTCTTATGTTACTGCAGGTCTATTAGTCTTCACACAAACACTAAATGCATAGGACTATTTTGACAAATGTATTACGTCTGTTGCTACGGTTGGTTGATGATTGTCACTGATGATCATAGCAATTTCAGGAGCTACTCGCAGAACAATGTAGCGGATTTACTCTTTATATTTCATCAGATATGCTTTGCCAACCATGTTTTATAAAGGCCCACCCACTTAAAGGAACACGCCAACTTTTTGGGACTTTAGCTTATTTACTGTATCCCCCAGAGTTAGATAAGTCCATACATACCTTTTTCATCTCTGGCCGTGCTGTAACTATCTGACACACCCACCGCTAGCCTAGCTTAGCTTAGCACAAAGACTGGATGTATATGGCTCCAGCTAGCATACTAATCCCAATAAGTGACAAAATAATGAAAACATCAGATAAAGTCAGAGTTACAGCACGCACAGAGATGAAAAGGTCCCAAGGGAAAAGTCCCAAAAGGTCACCATATTCCTTTAAACTTCTCTGGCCTCACCCCTACTCTGTATGCAGCCCTGTACAGTGCTTCCAGGTACTTTATGTTCCCTGTCCAACCAAAATAACATTTCATATTCAAATTGTGAAAGGTTTCTAAACAGACTATGATGCACGATGTGTATTTATAGGCAGGTTATGTAGTAAGAAAGGCCGTTACATCATTGTTTGGTGATCAAGTCAGTGGATAGTGAGACATGGGCCAGTTCTGACAGTGTTTCAAAGATAGCACACAAGAACCGTTAGAAAAAGTGCAACAAAGAACCCAGATCATATGGTTTCAGGGCACTCCCTGAGCTAAAGGAAGATGTGTTGCATTACAAGGCCCCAAAACAAAAGAAGTGCAACAAGGCCCTGTATGGAGAGAGCTATATCTGTTCAGCTAGCCTCAGCTGAGTAAACACAGAGTTTAGCGAACGACAACCTACCCCTCTTTTATCACTCATACCATATGTGGCCTCTGCTCTACTGGAGGCAGGATG
Organism: Hybognathus amarus; assembly: GCA_030378365.1. Classification (NCBI taxonomy): domain Eukaryota; kingdom Metazoa; phylum Chordata; class Actinopteri; order Cypriniformes; family Leuciscidae; genus Hybognathus; species Hybognathus amarus. The sequence continues at coordinate 181,806 of JAQIUQ010007366.1, read as the reverse complement.
AAAGATGCGACGTCGGGTTCCTCTCCCCATGCACACATGTAAAGCACGTAAGAGCGCTCACATCTACTGTATGAATTATCCGCCCCCTCACAGACAGACTGTGACTCCCACACCGCCCTATCACAGTTTGAACCGCAAACTTGCGCCATCTTTCCCTCGAAACTGTTGTCACTGGCCAGTCATTTGTATCAAAACCACACAGTGAAACCTAAAGCACAGGCCTGTACTGCAAAAACACTGCCAAAATACATTGTATCGGCGTACGAGGGAAGTGGATTTTGGCAGGCTTACACAACGATCGAGGGTGTGATCTGACAGTGCTCGCTAAAAGGCTCTGTGCAAGAGCAATAAGAGACAACAGAGAAGGTAAAGTTCCAAATGAATGACAATTAACTACTTGAAACTCTTTTGTACAAGGCACTGCATACCTGGAGGCTCAGAAAAACCTGGTCTCCACAGGAGCGATCACAGCCAGCATATGAACAAAAAGGTATTGAGAGGTACAACAAACATGCAATACTGAGTACCGCTGATGGAACAGCAAAGCAACACGCATTTGAGTAGGAGCTTGAGATAAAGTTCAATGCAAACTGTGTACCAAAGATTTAAAAAACATTCAAGTCATGACACATTTTGTCCCAAAATGACATTGCTTCAAAAATTCACTTTTCTTTGCAAAACTGCACATTCACCACACGACACATACTTCTCATTTTTATGGGTTTTTTTCACTATGGTTTTCAGTGCTGTTAGTTCCACGTAAAAAGATTTCCAACTAATGACTTACAATCAATCCTAGAAATCGGGCAAAAGCCAATCAAGATTGGTAGCGATGAGCTCTTGCCATTTTTGTATGCAATAGGCTATGCATCAGACGATATGTGGGCATGTCGCCAGAGGGTTAGATACACTAAGATCAAAAACAGATACCTAGCACCAGTGATCAGAGATTAACACAGCTTTAACCACAGCTTAGACTTACTCCACTAACAGTGTGTTCACACTTGGCATGTTTAGTTTGATTAAAACAAACCCTGGTGCGATTGTGCTGTTAGTGCGGTTCATGTGAACGCTCCCACCAAACCCTGGTGCGCACCAAACAAGCTGACTGAGACCGCTAAAAAGATGGGTCTTAGTCCGATTCCAAACAAACCCTGGTACAGGTCGAATGATGCATGAAGGCAGCATCGGACCAAAGACAAATTTGACCATTGCAGTTTGGTATAGGCCTCCTCACTGCAGATCTTAATTTGTGTGTGGGATGTTGGGATTCCTGCCACTGTTTTGATTTCTTTACACATTTTATAAGCTCTTCATGAGTTCACAGGGTCAAAATACCTTAATATGTAGCAGGTTGTGAACATATCCCTATGCCTTTAGGTTTGGTGTTAAATTGCCAAGTGTTTTTGGTCCGAACTAGGGCTGGGCGATAAAACGATAACGTAATTATCGCGATAGAATTTTTCTCGATAAAACGATATCAAGAGGTCGATAAATGTTCGATAATGTTTATACGCCAAAAGCGGAACGAAACTCATTTGAACCGCGCGCGCCACACGGAGCATTTATCCGCTCGAGCTCAAAGTCCAAACGGCAGCGCACTGAGCGCAGCGCGATCTCACGCACACTCGCACTCTGATCGTCTCCCTCACAAGATTTAGTGAGAAGCGCTTGAGATCAGTGAAGAACACAAATGTCAAGTTTAAACCAGTTTAAAGGCAGATGAAACACCGCTGACAAAAAGGAGAAACACTGCGTGCAACGATGCAGTCAGAATCTGAATTGATACTGAATCAATTTAGCCTACCATGGATTTACTGTAAGGTTAGCCTAGTAATATTAACTGCACCATGAAATGTGGGATATACATATTGAATTGTATAATTTTATTAATGTAGACAATGTATTAAATGACTAATGGAATATAAGTACAGTATTTAATAATGTATTTAACTGTTTGGCTACTGTTTTTCTTTCAAATACCACAGAAACCTTAAGGTTATGCCATAATAGTGAGGTGCTAAGTTATAGGCTATACCTGGTTTTATCTGTGGTTATCATGATCTAAATGCATGATACTGGATGAACAATGGTTAATTTTAATACAACTCAAACAGTCAGAATATTACTTTTTACCAAATAAAAATGTGGTTGTTACATAAAAAAAACAGATGTTACTGTTTTTGTTAATGAACATTAATTTAAATAGTCGTTTAAAACACAATTAACACTCTGTTTTATACAACTTTCACTTAGGAGCAAAAATCTGCCTTTAAACTTGAACATAACATAAAGATTCAACATATATCGTGATAATTATCGATATCGACTGATATAAGAAAAATTATTGTGATAATTTTTTTGGCCATATCACCCAGCCCTAGTCCGAACCAAGAGTGAACACACCCTCAGGGTTCCAGACTGCGACCAAATTGGTCGCATATGCGACCATATGCATATGAGAGTAAAAATTGTATGTGGTCGCATACGTGCAAGTGGACGCTTGCGCAACAGAACGCCGTTGTATCAGCTACTGCAGTCTGTAATTTATGTTCAAAATGAAAGAGTAGTCAACATTGTAAATCCATTTTCCAAACCGTGTTTTTGACTTATCCTGAATCACTACAGTACACCTATAATAAGTGTTTATATTCAAACTATTTTATCCCATAGTTGAGCTCTGATGCGGAGTTGCCCAGTGCCTGCGTGACTCAACATCGACATTAATGGAGAGAAGTAGCTCCGGCAACAGTGTTCTTCCGCAAGACACGTGCACTTTATTTATTGAAGAACGTAGACGTCACGCGCATGCACATTGATGGTGGAATGCGCCAATTACGAATTCACAAATTAAGGCATATAAAAATTTAAATGTCTCATGAAACAGCGTGCCCCTTCCTACGTCTTTTTTAAAGCGGTTAGATGAGAGTAAACGCTCAACTGAGGAAAAGGGAATAATTATAAAATGCAGAAGATAAGAAGTGTGAGATTTCTGATTTTTGTTTCAACTTTAAACTTTGATAATGAAAAATCTGTATTAGCTTATTATAATACTCTAATCTTTTGAAATATAATGCATACATTTGAATGTTTAATGATTTTTAAAAGATGATGATGGATGGATGGATGGATGGATGGATGGATAGATGGATAGATGGATAGAGCAAGTTGGTGCAGTGGCAGTGCAAACAGGTGTCATTTGGGATACAAACAGATTTTGCAATGTGAAACACTGCTGGTAGGTCCTCTAAATAGTTTAAGTTCAAAACATGGCATTTCCAAATTCTCTCAAAACTGCACCTTTAATCTTTCCAACACACTCGCAGCAGACGCTCATTTCCTTCTCGCCACAATGGTGGTGCTCAGGCACGCAAAGTAGTTCCTTTGTGAACCAAATGGTTTGCTGGGAAGAAAAATACAACAGAAAAGCAGACAACTTTGTGCTGTCAGAAAGAAGAAAGGGAAACTTTGTACCATCAATGGCTTCCTTCTATTATAAGCCCTGCAATGATCTGCTACTTGTAAAGGCAATCTTTCATCATAATATTGATAATAATTTCAACCAGTCAAATAAAATGGCAAACCAAAACATTCAAAAAAAAGGTTGATAATGATTTAGAATCTTAACAAAAAAAACAGGTTACATTGTACAGGCAAAAAATATATATGTTTTTAAGTTCCACAGAATAAACAAAAGTCATTCAGATTTTGAAAAATCAAATAATGATGAGTTTCCAGTTGTGGGTGAACTATCTATCAAGGGTGTATAGATTTACCAAGAGAGGCCAAGCAAATATAAAGAGACATCATCTTAGAAGCCAATGTAACTTCTGAATCAAGGTCTAATGAAACAAGTTCATACACTTGGCATCAGTCAGTCAACCAAGCAAACCTGCTGTTACCTACTGAGCTATACAAACTAAAGACAACCCAGAACCGTTTCATGCTATAAAAGTATTATCAACTAGGATAAACACTGTAGTAGCATTGCTTTGAATCAAATAATCTGCATAAGAAATGATTATTGATTTCAAATATGGTTAGGCTACATAACATCCATTAGCGAATTTACCATCATTGCATATAGAAGGTAGGGAGCCTGAACTTGCTTTTTATAGCTACCGGAGCTATTTCTCCTCCAGCTATTAAACAAAGCTGGTAGATTCCATTAAAGTGTAAATTGCAGGTTAAATTTTTCACAGTGATAATGCAATGTGTTTACTAAACATAAAGATAAGACCCACCCACAGTTGTTTTTTTTTACAAAAATGCTGCATATAATATGAAAAGTTGGTACTTTTTACAGTGGTTTTAAGCATGCCCCCTCCCTTCCATTAGCCTGGGCATGACGTCATAAAAGGTACTCCAAGCTTTTACTGTCTATGCTCTAAGCCTAGAGTTACACCCGTTTCACACATACTCCATGTGCAGTGCGTATCCGGTACAGGAGCAGAATGCGCTAAACTGCTTTCACATATGCTGCGTTTGCATTGCATAACTGATCCACGGCTGTACCACAAACACATTCTCACTATTTTTATTTCAAATTCAGAAGTTATGTCGCAACTTTTATTAAAATAAAAGATGTCTGCATTGCAATTCTCTTTGTACACTTTTAAAAACTTGAATGCACGTTTAAACACAATTTAAACAACGTAGGCTTCCATGCTCGAGCAAGTGGTCAAATATTTAACCATGCATTTATATTACAATCGCAAACATTTTAAATTAAAACTTAAAATTGACAAAAACAGCGAACGGTCATGCCTTTTCTTTTGCATTAAAATTTTTATACAATACTTGCATGTCATAAAGAACTTGTTTTTCCACCTCCAAAAATGAGTTAAAGTAAAACGATGAAACGTTTTTTGAAAAAAGTATTTATTTTAATACATTTATGGTGAGATTACTACATTTTATTGAACTAAAAGGGTTAGTTCACCCACTCTGTAATTAAAATTAAGTCATTAATTACTCACCCCCATGCTGTACCAACCCCGTAAGACCTTCGTTCATCTTCAGAACACAAATGAAGATATTTTTGATTATCTATATTTATGATATTTATGATTATTGAGTTTTCTACTCCTTGTTCAGTTCTCGTGCATGCGTCGTGGAAATCTCTTGAACTCTTGTCTCAGGCCTACACAGAAGTAAAGGAATAGTCGAATAAAGTTATTTTTGTTGTTTTGTTTTTCGCACAAAAAGTATTCTCGTCGCTTGACAAACTTATAGTTGAGCCACTGTAGTCACATGGAATATTTAAACATTTTCTTCATTGACTTTCTGGGCCTTTAAGTTTCAATCCCTTAGGGTGCTTGTGGTAGTGACCCAGCTCACAAATTTAATCAAAAAATATCTTCATTTGTGTTCTGAAGATGAACAAAGGTCTTACGGGGTTGGTACAGCACGGGGCGAGTAGTTAATGACTTAATTTTCATTTTTGGGTGAACTAACCATTTAAATGCATTTATGGTAAAACTACTACATTTGATCATGTGCACGTGCTGCTCAGACCGCGAAACATGTAAGCGAGCATGCCGGAGTTGTGTTTGGGACTATTTACACCTTCATCATGACAATAAGTTGGCGTGTGCATGTGCAGCCTTTTGTTTTGTGAAATGTAAGTTGTAATAGTTTATTTGTGTACGCCAATCTATATCTGCTTTATCATGTCACATTGGATGTATATGGTTAAGAATTGACGCTAATAAATGATGATCTTTCAGCGCGTGCTGCTCAAACGGCGATGCACGACTAATAATGACTAATGGGACTGTCATATTACATAACATTATAAAGAAAACAATATTGTAATAAAACATTGTGAATTATTTGGGTTGAGTTGCCATGAAGAAGAGCTTCCGTTCCTGGAAGAGCGCGTCCACAACATGAGTCATTCTGAATGGCACGTAATTAGTGCAAGTTCACTTGTGCATTCACCTCATTTTGTGCATATATAAACTGTAATATTATGTTTATTTTGTATATCTGATTAATCTCATATTGGATGCGTTTCTTTGAGTTAAATAACGTGCTTGCAAAGTGCTCAATGGTTATGCATACAGCAGCGCGCCGCTCAAGCAGAATATATGACTAATAATAATGATGGTTAATTTGGGACTGTCATATTACATAACACGAAAACACTATTTTATTAATTTGTTGTGAAATCATTGGGTTTAGTTGCCGTTTTCGTGCGTTCAGTTCATCTGAGGTGGTAGGTGTCGGTGACGCGTTATATAGTCGTTTTATTTGATTACTAAATAATTAACTTAATTATCAATCACATCAAAATATTTTACAATCCCACTAGCCCTTTCTTTAGATTAAAAAACAATCTCATTAATTCGATGAGGAAACATTTGCAGACCCTGTTCTGCTGTTGGCCATATGCCACTGCCGCGATGCATATTGCAGTATTAAAGCTAACGATTAATCGATTAATTTATCGTTAATTTGAACAACGATCGTTCATGGGAATTTGTGAAAATTGACATCCCTAATGGGTAAAGAAAAAATTACGCACCGCATACGCACTGCAAACAGAGTATGTGTGAAACGGGCGTTACTGTTGGTCTACAGAGCAAGTAAGTTTGCCGTTATATTGGAGACCTAGCTAGCAAAAATGGTTAACTATTGTGTTTGTGCGGGATGTACGAATACTTCAAAACCAGGGGAAGGCTCCACAAGTCCCCCAAGGACAAACGACTGATTCGTGCCTGGTAAGTGTTACCATTACCCGAGGTAGATCTCAGGTATACAAGCCCGACCCTACCAGAGCACATCGTGCTCAGAACCCAGCCCAGCACGACACATTAACTTTAAATGTGAGCTTAAGAACCGATTTAAACCTGACCATTTTTTTATTTAATTTATTTGATCAATACAGTAAAATTAAATTATGAAATTAACATTTAGATAACTTTTCTACATTTTAAAACGTATAATTTATTTCAGTGATGGAAAGCCGAATTTCAAAAGAACAGAACTTTTTTGAAATAGAAATCTTTTGTAACAAATAATATAAATGTCTTTACTGTCAGTTGATCAATTTATAGCATCCTTGTTGAAAGACAACAATTGGATGCATTTTTTTAGGCTAGGTCTAAAGTTTCACTTTACGTCAGACGTTCAGCGCAAACACCTCTCACACACCGACAGAGAAGAGGTGAGGAAAGAGTTAATCCTGAGTCATTCTGAACACCACCCTGCCAAGCCCATAAAACATACAAATACTCTCAAAGCATCTTGCATGTCTTCACACTGTAGTCCTCACACAACACCTATTGTGAGTCTGTGAGCTGGAGAGATGGTTCAGCGATCACAGTACAGATGACAGCAATAAGAGGGTGATCCACACAACCTGATTGTGACCCATACACATCTTTAAGAGCATGCCAAGAAAATTAAAAGTGCTACCTGTGGCTGTCATCATGATGATGCATATTTAAACATAACATAGTCTCAAACCAATTCGTAAACATCATGAGGACAACATCTGAAAGGTGTAATCATTCTTAACTTTTTTCCACCACTTCGGTCTACTGCCATGCAATGACGCCAACCATTATGAATCCATGAACACATCAGCCACAGCAGAAGGATGGTCAAAAGTACCGGCGCTTCAGTACTAGAGCTATTGACAAATTTCACGATTCATTTAGATTTTGATTCAGAAGCTTGGGATTCAATTCAGATCGATATCAATTAATTTAAATTTATATCAGGTACAGTACTCTCTAGGCCTGTCAGGTTTTTTGCTGGGCGATAAATTGTCCGAGAAATGCTTGCGATAAGCGAATAATATTGTCATTCTGAGACCATTTACATCTAAAATAATGATAATGGCATAACAATGCAGGTCCACCTTTTCAGATCAAAAAACTTTTTTTCTATGGACTATTTAACACTGAAAATGGAAAACATTTTAAATATTCACAAATGAACAAAACAACCAAAAACAATAAAAGCAATAGAATCCGACACTTGAACAAATACCAAAAACTATAAATAAAAGGGATGTAAACAAAAGCCAACCCCACACTATGATAAATTATTTGTTATTAATGTATTAACACACAAACCACTGTTAAATTACCATAAGCAAGCAGGCTCCTGCATGCATGGTTTGGCATGACTAAATGCACGCAAAGTGACAGTTTATACTGTTATTATCAATGAAGTTGACAGTTTATCCGTTCAGGCTATTATCAATGAAGCTGACTGCACAATGATTCTTTCATAATATCCACCACACTTTATTTGTTATAATTAGAGGATTTGCCAGCATAAAGAATTCAGCACTGAACAAAAAGTCTGTTTTGAGCGGTGATGGGAGTCTATCTTAAATGCTTCTGATCATTGCGTAAAAAAAAAACACACATCTGTGATAGTCTACATCGCTCAACGCTGCAAACATGTCATGAATAGAAACTCTGATGAATAAAAATCTATTAGTTAGTATGTTTTATTCATCTATAATTTTAGTTTTTCTAGGCAGAGAATCTAAGCTAGTTTCACTGTTCCTACGCTAAGGAACAAAGTTTATCCAGTCTCTTGGTAGAGAGGACGAGGAAAACAAACAAGCATGCAAATGGAAATTATTGCGGACGGAAAAATTAGAGCGATTAATTAATTTATTGAATATGGCGACAGGCCTAATACTGTAAACAGGAAGTCAACTTGATACTACATTATTATTGAAGGTTAAAATGAACTGATTTGTATTAAAACACAACTAACTTAATCGCATAAACACGTTTTTACTAGGGGTGGGGAAGCGAAAAAAACAAAAAAAGAGATGCATCGCGATGCGGACGATAATAACGTTATATTGGCGGAACACAAAAGACGTAACTCTGGAGCGCGGAAGAACAGTGTAACACTGGAGCCCGGACCGTCTGGCATGGGCATCAGAGACACGATGGCGTGCGGGATCCAAACAACCTCGTTAAAAGCTGATGCGTGGAAATATTTTGGCTTCTTAAGTTGAAGGGGAAAGGAGCTGGAAAAGGGGACGTAAGACCAACTAAACAATCAAATTACACTTCAAATATATTTTTTCCAAAGGTGGTTTCTGTCATTTGCCGTCATTTTTATCATGCTAAATGTCAGTTTTTAAAATATGTTTGTTTTTAGTTAGTTACTTACTAGTTAGTCAGCTATAAAAATGGTGGTGTAACATCATGATTGACAGGTTTTCTGAGCCAAGTAATCACTGAAACAACAATGGACTTTTTTTCGGGATCTTCGGAGGACTGAGGAGATTGTATTTAGTTTATTTTAGTCTCCATACTGCAATCAACAGACATCAAAATTGGAGCAGAACGGAGGAATGGGCAGACATAGGCCACTTAAAAGAAGTGCAGGGAGAGTGCATTCTGCAAGAGTGTGGGCGGAGCATTGATTTCGCGTCAGGTCTGGTCCCGAGATCGCTACTGCGCAGGTCTAGTCCCGAGAATCGCTACTGCGCCGGTCTGGTCCCCGAGATCGCTACTGCGCCGGTCTGGTCCCGAGATCGCTACTGCGCCGGTCTGGTCCCGGAGATCGCTACTGCGCCGGTCTGGCTCCCGAGATCGCTACTGCGCCGGTCTGGTCCCGAGATCGCTGACTGCGCCGGTCTGGTCCCGAGATCGCTACTGCGCAGGTCTGGTCCCGAGATCGCTGACTGCGCAGGTCTGGTCCCGAGATCGCTACTGCGCAGGTCTGGTCCCGAGATCGCTACTGCGCAGGTCTGGTCCCGAGATCGCTACTGCGCAGGTCTGGTCCCGAGATCGCTGACTGCGCAGGTATGGTCCCGAGATCGCTCACTGCGCAGGTCTGGTCCCGAGATCGCTACTGCGCCGGTCTGGTCCCAGAGATCGCTACTGCGCCGGTCTGGTCCCAGAGATCGCTACTGCGCCGGTCTGGTCCCAGAGATCGCTACTGCGCCGGTCTGGTCCCAGAGATCGCTACTGCGCCGGTCTGGTCCCAGAGATCGCTGACTGCGCCGGTCTGGTCCCAGAGATCGGCTACTGCGCCGGTCTGGTCCCAGAGATCGCTACTGCGCCGGTCTGGTCCCAGAGATCGCTCACTGCGCAGGTCTGGTCCCGAGATCGCTACTGCTCCGGTCTGGTCCCAGAGATCGCTCACTGCTCCTGGCTCTGGGTCCCAGAGATCGCTACTGCTCCGGTCTGGTCCCAGAGATCGCTACTGCTCCGGTCTGGTCCCAGAGATCGCTGACTGCGCCGGTCTGGTCCCAGAGATCGCTACTGCGCCGGTCTGGTCCCAGAGATCGCTACTGCGCCGGTCTGGTCCCAGAGATCGCTACTGCGCCGGTCTGGTCCCAGAGATCGCTACTGCGCCGGTCTGGTCCCAGAGATCGCTACTGCGCCGGTCTGGTCCCGAGATCGCTACTGCGCCGGTCTGGTCCCAGAGATCGCTACTGCGCGGTCTGGTCCCGAGATCGCTACTGCGCCGGTCTGGTCCCAGAGATCGCTACTGCGCCTGTCTGGTCCCAGAGATCGCTACTGCGTACACTCAAGTCCCAAGACGTCAGTGCAATATCGGGACACTGGCAGCTTTAGTTCTCACCAACGGAAAAGAGCAAAGGGCGTCGTCCATCTTCTTTTACAGTCTATGAACCAAACCCGTATTAAATGCATTTCGAGGGCATTTACACCTGGTCTTTTCATGATCGGATAGCTATCGGATCACAGAAAAAACATGAAGTGGCCAGGTGTAAACAGCACATATGGCGAAACCTCTACCTGTGAGTTTCCGGTGAAAGTGTAAATTGCCTTCTAAAGGTTACACGGTTGTTGATGGGCCCAGGTTTAGTGTTTCTCATGACATTTTCGATTTACTTGTTTTTTATTTTTGTTGTTTCTAAAATGTCTTGTTCTGTAGACTTGCTCTTTATTTATACTGTAGTGTATATACAACATGTCCTGTTCTATAGACATGCTCTTTATTTATTTATTCTACATGGTACAACCAGTAAAACATGTCTTGTTCTGTAGACATGGTTATTTATTTATTCATGTTTTACTAGTCCAATATGACAGTCAGTTGAAATAAACTTTGTTGTAAGTAAACTTGTTTTATTTGTTATGAATCTATTTTGATGCGTTCCCATGACTTTTGTAATTTTACGTTTAAAAATATCGAAATAAATATCAATACCGCAACATTTGTTATCGATATCGCAATATCAGATTTTTTTCACTATTGTGCTCCCCTAAACAGCAGTAACCCAGAAATAAAGATTCTGTGACCATATAGCCTACTCACCCTCATGGTGTTCCAAACCTGTATGACTTTGTTTTCATTTGTAGGATGAAAGATTATGATATTTTGAAGAACTGTTATTATCTTCTTTTGTGTTTGGCAGAAGAAATTCAATCATACCGGTTTGTAACATCACAAAGGGAGAGTAAATAATGACATTTTTCATTTTCACAAGAACAACCTCAATCCCATACACAGAAAGTGATAAAGGAGGGAGTTAACGACTTCGCAAATGCAAATTTTCCCACAGAGCTCGCCATTCCATCTCCATCACAAGAGATCTACATGGTAGACTAAAACTTGTGCTTCGGTTCCTGCCAATACTGGACAGACTTTAAGGAAGCCACTGAGCAAAGAAAGGGGTCCACCCATCTGTCCTCACACTGTCCTCCACACTTGTGCAGATCCATCATTTAGCAATCAGTATTAGAAGAACAACTGTAAACTCAGCACTCTCTCTGAACAGCAAGCTTGGTCAAAGTTTCACAGTGTTCAATCATGATAAAGAAAGCATTAACTGCTGTCGTCATGTCATCAGTCCACAGTTATACCGATCGAGTTAACAAGCGGTGACCCAAAGCCCTTTATATACAGTTATAATCAGACCTTTTTATCTCTGCTGATGAGACACTGTGTCAAGTGTGTTTCAGTTACTCTAGCATCATAAATGGCTATACTGTCACTTTTAATCAATTTAATGTATCCTTACTAAATAAAAGTATGCTTTTAAAAAAAAGAAAAAAATCATACCGACCCTAAACTTTGGACGTGTATCAAAAAACACATTCTGTAACTTAACTTATAGTTAAAGTCAGTCAAGCAAAAGATTACAAATCCAAGTCATCCCACATGAGATATGAAACGGCACTTGCAAAAGGCTACTAAACTATACATTAAGCATGTACCACAATGCTTAGAACTAAGTGAAGTTATGTGTGAAGTTACTACTATGAAATTAAGATTTTAAAGATGTACAATCAGAAATGACAAAAAAAGTATGCTATGCACCACAAAACTGAGGCAATGGAAGAACAGAAGAAGACAGTCACTCAAAGTTTTTGCCACCATTCGACTTTGAGTCAGATATGAAATATCATGTAAAAGTGTTGTTAGTCGTCATGAACGTCTCCAAATGTAACATTCAAGCCTTTGCTAATTGCTAACTCCTGATATCAGTTAGTAGACATATTACCAACACTTTATGAATATGAAAGTATGAATCACGATATATTGTATTACAGGAAAACTAGCTGTGAAAATAATATTAGTAGCATAAATATGATACATTACGGGGCCTTGCAAGAGCTAAACTGCAAAGATTTCAGCATAAACCAGGCCGTCCTTGTAAACACCCAGTAAGGCGAAAGTAACCAACTATGGTAAGCATGAAATCAAGGTGAAATGTAAGCCAACACATTGTAGGTTTAAAGGACAAATGAAACGTTACGTTTGTGTGAGAAAAGCTTCATACGTGTCAGAGAAACAGTAAGGAAAGCTGACAGGAGCCGAGTTGATTACATAATGCACTGAATTCTTACTAACAGTGAGCACGAGCCGATGGGATTATTTCTGACGCGCGCTTGTTTATCTGTCGCAGCTACAGGACAAACAAAAGCAATAAAACTCGGAACCTACACCACAATAACAACAACAGTGGTTCTTTGTTCTATACAAACGGAAAGTGGGCGGTAATGTCAGTCTAATATCGTTATAGCTGCGCTTGTGTGTCAACTCGCTCGTTACACAACAAGCCTCATACTTAGCAATGAAATCACGCGCAGGCTTGCGTTGGTTAGCTTAGCACGAGCTCTCGTCGAACAAACCCCAGGCCCACACGCGTCACTATACTTACATTTCCAGATATTCTGTGGATGTCAGCGCTCGTTCCCACTTCTGTCTCTTGGTTGCGGATATTTTCGGAGTCGATATGCTTGTCGCTTCCTTTAAAAACAAACAATCAGGGTGACTTCACGTGAGAAACGATCATTCCGTTTACGGTGATTCTCTGCTTTGATAGCGTGAATTTTTGCGCATGTTTGACGCCAACGCAGATGTCCCTTAACAAATCTATCCACTTGTTGCCTAAATCTATCTAAGGTTCGTATCAATATGGGATCATGATGTGGGATAAATCATAACATAGATCCGCAATAATCAGCATCGGTAGGGAGGCCAAGATATCCTTTGGTTCAGAGTCTTGTGCGTCTTGATGGAGGGGAGGGATAGTTTCTTCAAGTGGCTCGATGCATTGGCCAAAACCCTACAAGGCGTGTTTGCTAATTGGATTATTTTGCTGACAGCAAAGACTACAGATGGCCAATCCCACAATTTGATTGGCTTTCGTCTTGTCATTTACCGTCATGCCGCTTGAACAGTAGTTTACATTACGTACAAAACGCAGAGCTTAGTTTGTCAAACTGAGTGTTTCCATCCACCTCGAGGTCACAGTTGGGGCGATGTGCTCTATTTACAGTATTAAGCCAATAATAGGTATAGGTTAGTAATTTATTATAGGCCTATACATTATTATTTAATATACACTCCCGTTCAATGTTTTTTTTTTTATGAAAGTCTTTTATTGCACCAAAAATACAGTAAAAAAACCAGCAATATTGTGAAATATTATTACAAAGTGTTTTTTCTTTAAATATCTTTTCAAATGTAATTTATTCCAGTGTTGGCAAAGCTTAATTTTTAAACAGCCAATACTCCAGTCTTCAGTCACATGATCTTTCAAAAAGTTATTCTAATATGCCGATTTGCTGCTCAAGAAACGTTCCTTATTATCAGTGTTTATAAAACACCTGTGCAGCTTAACAATTCTGTGTGAACTGTTTTTTACCCCTATAGCCCTGTAGCCCTTCAGCAGAGATGCATTATATTGATCAAAAGTGAGAGTAAAGATTTTTTTTTCTAAATAAATAGAAGTATCTAATTAAACTCTAGATGGCAGAGGCAAAACCTTGCAATCACATATAGGGCACATGCACAGCTGATTGGTCCTGCTGAATCAGTAGCAAATGAGACCGCATGCTCAACCTTAAAGGCACACTATGCAAGAATTGTACCTTATTATAACAGCTTCAAAGTCATTTCAGTGGTAAACAAACTCATCGTAGGGCGAATCATCCTGAAGTGAAGCTTGGGTTGATGCTGGAAAAACCAGCAATGCAAGTTTCGAGAGGAGCGCCCCCAACAAATCTCGCAAAAATCACGTCATGCTTTACGGCAACGACATCACACACATCAACCACAACATGAAGCACGAAGAAACTTGCATGCATTTCCGATGTGATACATCAACGATGGAAAAAACAAAGAAAACCGCGGTCAGAAGAGATTAGGAAAAGGAAAAGAGAATGAGCCTCTCTGCTCAACCCGTACATAAATGCATCAATCTGCAAGTTATATTTGAGTTCTTTGATGGTCTAGAGGTAGATCTTTTCCCAAGCGTGTTCGGAGGTTACAGGTTCTAAGTTTTTTCTCTCTCATCAAAACTGAATATGTTTATCAGTGGTTACAATTATATATCAAGCAGCGACACGTTTTTGTGCATTTTATTTTGTGATTTTACCAGAATGAATAGAGAGTCTCCACAACTGCGATAAATTGAAGAGCGTGTCACAAGAAACACTATGTCTCCATGGCAATGATAGCAGCGGACACGAACGTTCGGCTTGAGTTCAAAAACACATTTTAGCGCTAGATCTCTTATTTAATGCAAAAAATGCACACTATGCAAGATTTGTACCTTAATATAACAGCTTCAAAGGGGTATCAGGCTGTGAGTGCAGAGACCAGTCTATGGCTGAGACGCTCTGTGTGAGTGGTATTTACGACAGTAACATTAAATACAAGTACTCCACAGCAACTCTAGGGGTCACTGTTTGACAAAAACGGAATTCCTGCATAGTCTGCCTTTAAAATACATTTACATTTACAGCACGCTTTCAGAAACCCTCCATCTTCCTCAGCTCCACCTGCAAAGACAACGCTCACAACAAATTTGTACAAATTCATGCGAGCGAGTAAAAGGTGGCTAATTCGTAGCCTA
This sequence comes from Hybognathus amarus, assembly GCA_030378365.1. Lineage (NCBI taxonomy): Eukaryota > Metazoa > Chordata > Actinopteri > Cypriniformes > Leuciscidae > Hybognathus > Hybognathus amarus. The sequence goes on along the minus strand of JAQIUQ010007366.1, from coordinate 166,481 downwards.
CTACCTCACTCATACGACTTGTCTAAACCCCAGTGATTATTAAGGGTTAAGGGGTAGGTCATTTGTATTTCATACGAATTCATATGAATTGGGCAACTCCTAAAATATGGCTACGATTTAGCAAAAATCGTACGAATTCGTATGAGTTTGGTCTTATGAATTCTTACGAATTAGCCACCTCATAAAATCATAGACAGTAAAAGAAATAGACCCCCTTGATTTCATCGTAGAGAATTGAAGCCCAATAGAAGCATTCAGTTCCTGATAGCCAGGCTGTACTGCGCAGTAGGGCTGCATGATGAATTCGCACGATGCTGTTATGCCGCATCTGAATCATTTAAAGCCGGTTCCTCTGATTAGCAGTAAATCACCTTCACCTGCTTTCAGATGGAGCGGCATTTACTACAAAGAGCCGTAACTTACTGACAAGCTGAGCCAAAATCCGCGTTAATATTCAGGACGTAATCGCCAGCGATATTTAATGCGATATGGCTCAGCTTGTCAGTTAACTACGGCTCTTTGTAGTAAATGCCGCTCCATCTGAAAGCAGGTGAAGGTGATTTACTGCTCATCAAGGAACCGGCTTTAATGATTAGATGCGCATAACATCGCGCGATTAATTTGATGCAGCTCCTACTGCGCAGTCTCAAACTGAGCTTGACGACGTAGATGTGACGTGAGCAACTGTTCTGACCCTCTAGTACCTGTGCCAAGACAAATCTAAATTGAAATCTGAAACAAATCTGTTGTTGAAATATTTTGTCCCGTTGCTTTTAACTCTCTATCTATGGGCTTCTGCCTTGACCTTATGCCTCAATGTCCACCCGATTGCCTTGTAGACAGTAAAAGATTGCCTTTAAGCTTCTCCCTCTGTCTAAACGGCAACTTCTCTGCTGTGTGACAGAGTCCCGTGTTATGACTGCATGTCAGCTAGCCTATTTTTACAAAAAACGGCTTCTACGGGGCCATAACGGCAACAGACAAAGTAATGCAGCCTTTTATACATTGTTGTGTTTCTTTAGAAATAAAAAATGGATAAATTGAGTCTTTGGACGACTCAGATGTAAAGTTATTCGCTGTCAAAGTGACACCAAAATGAATGGGAGTCAATGGAATGCTAACAGCAGGTGATAGTCTGCTACAATGGCGGCCCCAGAGGTAGCTTCAGTTTCCGCAGATTATCCTCTTGCGTAAAATTCGGAGAAATTGCTGTGAGATTGGGTTGGTATAGATCTGCTATGAGCTAATTCATGTAGGCTATGCCATATTCTACAGACGCAGCGTGTCTTACTTGCTCACAACAGCGTGTTGCAGGCTATGTATTGGCAGTAGCAAGTCCACTTGCTCTGCAACAGCAGCAGCATCAGATCTATTTCACCAAAACCATATTATAACATTGTCTACCCGTTGTCATCACCATACCAAACACTTGTCAGAGTTGTCATGACAGAAATTCTGTTCTTTTAAACTTTCTATTTATCAAACAATCAAACAAAAATATTAACCAGCACAACCGTTTTCAACATTGTTAATAAGAATACGTTTTTTTTCTTGTGCACCAAATCAGCATATTTGAGTGATTTATGAAGAATCATGTGACAGTGAAGACTATTAGAGTAATGGCTGCTAAAATTACAGCTTTACCGTATTCAAATAGAAAACAGTTATTTTAAATTGTAATAATATTTCACGATATTACTGTTTTTTTTAATGTATTTTTGATCCAACAAATCCAGCTGTGGTGAGCATGGAGACTTCTTTCATAAACATAAAAAAAGTACTGACCCCAAACTTTTAAATGGTATTGAGGGATATGAATAGTATGAATAGGCTATGTATGCCTATAGTTTTAGATATATAAACAAACATTAATTTAATTATTTAACCCTAATGGTTACCTTTCTCTTCTTATAATTAGTCATTATTTTGTAATAAAATGTTTGTTGTACCAGACTTATTTCGCTTTTACTTGTTAAGAAGTTTAAACAATGACTTAAATACTTGAAGTCAAATGTATGGGTAAATCAAATGTAGGATTAAATTATCATTATAAAACGTAGAGAACAATTGAATGCATTGTATTTCTTTTTTTAATTAGTTAATTTGTTTTTAACAGGAAACAGCCAGATCATCATGCAGACTTAAATTAGATCAAATCAAAACAAACAAACCATCCTCAAATAGCACATCAGATCAGATAAACTGCTAGGAAACAAAAGGAGACCAAGTATGTACAGTATATACATTTCCCTTTTGCTAAATCTCTCAAATGGAAGCATTTTGAAGATCTTCTCAAAAGAATTTCAATAGGGAGTTTATTCTTGATCCAACTCAGTAAAAGGCATTTTTGGCAAACAAATAAAGAACCATAAGTCAAAGATATAACCAAAGAGCACAGTGCACAGTGCCTAATTTCCCAATGATCTTGCTCCAAAACCAATGTATTCTCTTACAACCTTTGTGAAACACTTCTGACTAGAGCTTCTTGTAGTTGCACAAACTGATGTCCACTGTGTGCACATCATGCTGTGGTTAAGCCATCCAGAGACACAAATACCTTCACGTCTAGAGAGCTGAATGCATTGTGTAGTGCTGAATGTGCTCACCTTCTGCTGTTTTATGAATCTTTTATTAAGTTCTGAAAGTACAGACCACCATTGGCTGCTTGACAGCACCATCAAAGTGGTCACCGGCCGCCGTTCTTTTTCACTGAAAAACAGAAGAGAGAGAGAGTTTTAGTTCCTCTGGATTTCTTTTTAAAATAAACTTCATTTAAAATAAAAACAGGTTTATTTTTTCTTACCCCATTGGCAGACATTTTTGTTTTAAGTGTCCCTACAGTAGCCTACATTTTAATACCTTTTTCAGAAAACAACTTGTGTTTCCCAATTAACTGCATTTTGATCTTTTATGTAAAAATGTTTACTGAAAAAAAAAAAACAGAGGACTGAAAATTATTTTATAATTATTTGGAGTGTTAGAACTCCCAGAATAGGCTACCCAGATTCTTGTCATGTCTTGATGAGTCTAAACTTAAGTTGTTAGTAACCGCAAATGATTAAACAATTAAACATCTCAAGTGCAGTTCGATTACTAAGAGTTATAAAAGCCGAGTGAACATTCCTCTGAAGGAAGTGGTGCTCTTGACTGAGGCAGAGTTAGATCATTATTACTGGTGACATCATGCAGCTGTTGCTGACTGGACAGTTTTGCCTGGAAGCAACATCATGTTTTAAATATTTGTGAATGTCTGCATTAATGCATCTAGTATGCATGGTTAATTATGCATTACATGCATGTGTGCGTACAGAGGAGGTGGTGTGATAGCCTACATATGGGCAATCAAACCCCTTTCTGACTTATATTTCACGATACCTTGTAGGTCACTCAATTTGATCACTCTTTCTTCATAGGGTCACCGTGATTTAGCATGTTCGATTTTGACATGTTCCTGAATCAACATTCTTGTTACAAAATGAATCCCCAAAACCTAACCCTACCCATAACTTCCCTGAATCAGAGGGTAATAATAGATGAATAACACTGATGTTTAAGATGTTGATCCAGGATTGCGAAATCACCTTCTTCATAGATAAAGTCTGATTTAATTCTTTGTGAAATTTGAACGCTTTGAGGGGTTCACTTCACATTAAGCACGCCGTCCACACAGCATTAAATATTGAGCGACGCGTGTCATTTTGTTTTTATAAATCTCTCTTGCCACAGGTGTGCCGTTGGCAGCACGAGCTTGGAGACCTCGAGAAGTAACTGCATTTTGATGAGCCGTCAAATGAGTGAACAAAGCAGGCTGGAGGCCTTACTCAGGCAGGCTGGTTTATTTCAGCGCTTGTGACACAGAGCATGCACGCGGATAGTCAACACTTGCCAGACTGCCTTTGTTTCTGTCCACTTTTGTGCTTGTGAAAGTCTCTTCTTCATTCACCCTTGCGCCAATATGATCCCTAAGTCACAATGAAATCAAAATAAACAATTCTTATTTTTATAGAATATTGTTGAATATTTATTATGCATTAGTTATCAGTGCACATAATTATTATAATTATAATAATGTGCCCTAACACTCTAGAAAAAAGGTAGAAAAGCTGTCACTGGGGCTGTACCTTTTCAGAAGGTAAACATTTTGTCCATTTTCGGTTCTAATATGTTGCTATGTACATTTTAGGTGTTAATATGTACATTTTAGGAGCTAATAAGTAATTTTAGGTGCTATGTACATTTTAAGTGTTAATATGTACATTTTAGGTGCTAATAAGTACATTTTAAGGTGTTAACAAGTACATTTTAGGTGCTAATAAGTATATTTTAGGTGTTAATAAGTACATTTTATGTGTTAATAAGTACATTTTAGGTGCTAATAAGTACATTTTAGGTGTTAATATGTACATTTTAGGTGCTAATATGTACATTATAGGTATTAATATATACATTTTAGGTGCTAATATGTACATTTCAGGTGTTTATATGTACATTTTCGGTGCTTAAGTACATTTCAGTTGCTAATTATGTACATTTTTAGTGTTAATATGTACATTTTAGGTGCTATGTACATTTTTAGTGTTAATATGTACATTTTAGGTGCTAATAAGTATATTTTAGGTGTTAATATGTACATTTTAGGTATTAATATATACATTTTAGGTGCTAATATGTACATTTCAGGTGTTAATATGTACATTTTCTGTGCTAATAAGTACATTTCAGGTGCTAATTATGTACATTTCAGGTGCTAATATGTACATTTTAGGTGATATGTACATTTTTTGTGTTAATATGTACATTTTAGGTGCTATGCACATTTTTAGTGTTAATGTACATTTTATGTGCTAATAAGTACATTTTAGGTGTTAATATATACATTTTAGGAGCTAATATGTACATTTTAGGTGCTAATAGGTACATTTTAGGTGTTAATATGTACATTTTAGGTGCTAATATGTGCATTTTAGGAGCTAATATGTGAATATGTACATTTAGGAGCTAATATGTCCATTTTAGGTCCTGAATATGTACATTTTAGGTACTAATATGTACATTTTAGGTGTCAATATGTACATTTTAGGTGTCAATATGTACCACTAAGGTACCAATATGCAGCCTTTGGATACAAAAGTGTACCTTTTGAAAGGTACAGCCCCAGTGACAGCTTTTGGACCTTTTTTCTGAGAGTGTATAATCTTCTCATCTTTGCAATGGGGTTCTGATGAAGTGTTTACAGGTGTGGAGGGACAAACTCAAACTGCCACTTACAGTACATGACATCACAGCAACAGCAAACAACAACTAACCAATCAAATTCCAATAGAAATTAAAAGTCTATTGCAACTTCCGTTTCAGGTTCAAGGGATAGTACCCCAAAAATTTAAAATTTGTCATAATTTACTCACCCTGATTTACTCGCATGTTTTTCCAAGCCTATGAGTTCCCTCTGTTGAACAAAGAAGATATTTTAAACAATGTTGGTTACCAGACAGTCCACGGTATCTTTTATCATATAAGTCAATGGTTACCATCTACTGTTTGATTGCCAGCATTCTTTAAAATATTTCAATTTGTGTTTAACAGAAGAAAGAAACTCAGGTTTGGAACAATATTAGGGTGAGTTTGAAGACAACAATTACATTTTTGGGTGATATCCATTAAATAATTTCACATAAATGTATCTTGATTTAGACATTCGCAAAACAAGAAAAAAAAACTTGTTTAAATAGTCGTTTTTGCCAAACCAAGAAGGAAATGCTGGTTTGTGGAGTGGTGGAAAGAAATCAACATCTTGATTCTGAAGTGTAAAGGTCCAGGTCAGTCTGCTTTCATATTTTCGTTGGTTAACGTGTGAATGAATGGATGGCAGTCCATTGAGATGTAGGAAGGGGCATGTTGTGTATAACTGCTAGTTCTTAATACACATACAGTATACTTTCCAGATCCCCTTTCCCCCCAAACATTTTAGCGTGCACCATAGAGTATAAAAGCAAATTCATCTTTCATTCACCGCAGACTGAATATTCAGACTGCGAGATGTTAAAGCAGCGGAGGTCAGTGTTTAGCAGGCTTCTCTTTCTCTGAAGTGCTGAACAGAGTATGGCACTTGCTTGAACCAAGATTCATGGAAGCACATTAAAATGTTTCGCATTTTGAACAAGAAGTGTGCCGAAGCCATAGCCTATAGACCCTGCTGCATATGCATTAGGTTCTGTGCTAAAAAGGCTAGGGGCGTTTATTCACCACCCTATGGATTGTCTTCAGGCGAGGGCCTCGATGTGAAGGCCTTGATCTCGGGTGTGCCGGGGGCCCAGACGCACTTAATGGTGTGAATCAGTGGACCAGTGATGTGATGAAGTCTGTATGGTTGATCTCACTTCTTACCCTTTGGCATCTCCAGACTCCATGAGGGGTGTTGAACATATTTTACACTTATTCAGTTCAAAGATAATCAATACAAAACATCAAATGCTCTGGAATAAAGATAAAATACGAACCCGACATTCAGGAAATATGATGCGACACGGCGACTCTCAGCATTCACAGGCTGATCTGAGATACAGAAGGCCCCGAGCCCCTTGCTACATTTCATTATATAGACAGAAACTTATTTCACACGGAAACATGTGCTAACAATGGTAATTTGCATTCAAAGGTTAGACCTTTTGAGAACAGGAGGGTTTAACCATCCCACCCTCCTTTGATAATCACTCAGTTATCTCTAAACTAAAAAACGTATTACCTATTGTTTTACTTATTTGGAAATGAGACATTTGTACCAGTCGCACTGTACATTTCAAATGATACCGAACATGTACTGTATAAAACTCAATGATAATCATTCACATTAAACCATTTAGAGTCTTGGGTGAGTTTTTGGTGATCTTCGCATGTGGAAGAATCGAGTGGGCGATGATGGAAAGAAATGTAGGTTAGGTGAGACTTTTGTCTCAAATGTTGAGTTCAAAAGGTAATTTCAGGATTCCTCAAACAGTTCTTCCAGTTTTTCCAGTCTTTCAGCTCTTCAAAAAGTTCATAAAGAGATCTCAAATTCATATGAAAAGCTGTTGAGTTCAAATTCTCTGAAGAGAAATGATTGCGTTATATTCACAAATAAACATCATCGCACACAGTTGTGGTAAACAGAAGCTCAAGCATGTTCAATTGATGTGTGAGAACCAATGAGGTTCCTTCTCGTGTACGCAGCATGTTTGAGCTTCCTCAATAACCAATGAGATTTGTTCTCTTGCATCAAGCAGTTTCGGTTGAGCTTCTGTTTATGTTCGTCTCATCAATGTTAATGTTCATAAAAGCCTCAAAATGAAATCTGTTCATCACAAGAGCAATCGAGTCTTGTCAGAAAAAAGTGGACTAAACCACTCAATTCATATAGATAACACAGTCTCATCCCAAGAAGTCATACAACTGACGTCTTGGGACGTCTTTTGACCATACGTCAATATCCGCCTTTTTAGGGTACCCTTAAACGTCGGTTAGGCTATATGACGATCCTGGGACGTCATACAACTGACGCTTTACCTTTAACGTCAGTTAGGTGACGGGGTAGGTTTAGGTCTGGGTAGAGTTAGGATCCGATATCTAAGCCGACGTTTAAGGGTACCCTAAAGGCGGATATTGACGTATGGTCAAAAGACGTCCCAAGACGTCAGTTATATGACGTCTCGGGATGATATAGAATAGTTTTACGATCTCTTTATGAACTTTTTGAAGCATCAAAGACGGAAGGACAGAAAGTTTTCAGATTTCATAACAAATATCTTCATTTGTGTTCCAAAGATGAACAAAAGTCTTATTGGCTTGGAACAACATAAGGAGTAAATGATGACAGAATTTTACATTTACATTTTACATTTATGCATTTGGCAGACGCTTTTATCCAATGTGACTTACATTGCATTACAAGCTACATTTACATTCTCATCAGTTCTTGCTTTCCTTGGAAATCGAACCCATAACCTTGGTGTTGCAAGCGCCAATGCTGTACTATTTGAGGATATACAGGAAAGCAGAATTAAAATTTTGTGGTGAACTAACACTCAAATGAATGAACGTTGAGGTTTTAATTTTAGCTTGATGGTGACATATTGATGCGTGTACTGTGTCTTACTCAAAAGAATAAAACTTTCATCACTGTCATCAGAGAAGCAGGCCTAGCTCCAGTAAAGGCCTGGGTGGGACTGGCCTGCCTAAATATGATCTTGTGCACCCTGGTAACCACCACCCACCCTTTGTCCCAATTGTTCAGCCCACCATGAGAGTATGGCACACCTGAGACTAGGCCTCCAGCAAAGTACAGCAAGGACATCTACAGATTAAATTCATACATCAGCGCCATTATTTATAATCTGTTGAATTGATAAATACTGGAGTAAAACAATTATCCATATAAAAATGCTTTAGTTGCGGTTCACATTTTGCTCCTGTTAATGTATGATTTCCCTCATAAAAACAACAACACTCTTAACATAACATAATTTAAGTTATGTGACATAACATAATTTAAGGAAATTATCTCAATCCATTTTCTCAGTTTTAACACACATTAAAGGAAAGTATGAAAATGGTCAAAAACATGTTGTAAATATAATTTCATCCATACCTGTAAACCAACCTTTGGTCCAAAACAAGCTGCTCTTCACTGCACTGGCTAAACGCTATGTCATTTTTATGTGTTTGTACTACTTGTATACATTTTATTTTATTTAAGAATATCACTTATCAGGATTTAAAAAAAGAAACAGAAAAGTCCCACATCTTGCTTTCTACCTCAGGCTGACAAACAGCATTTTCTAAATGTTAGGCACCCCTAATCGTTAGCTGAAAAGCCATCCCTCATTTAGTGTGGTGGGATGTGAAGACCTATTTGTTTTCATGCTTTCCATAGAGCGTTTTTGTTCACTTCTGCCCCCTGCAGGAGTATGCCTGAATAGCAATCATTATTGTGAAGGATATATATATATATATATATATATATATATATTATTTCTATGATATTAACAATGTATTCATAATCAGCGAATCATAATCAATGGGATATTCCACCACCAAATTAACATTCTGTCATCATTGATTTACTAACCTTCATGTTGCTCCAAACCTGTATGATCTTCTCTTTTGTGTGTCACAGAAGAAAGAAAGTCATACAGTTTTGGAACCACATGAGGGTGAGTTAATGAAAGAATTTTCTTGTTTTGGTGGACTATCCCTTTAAATAGGCATAAAATTTAAAGTCTAAGAGTCTCTATAAACATTGAGCCTGTCTCATTGGCAAGGCAAGGCAAGTTTATTTATATAGCACATTTCATTATCAATGGTAATTCAAAGTGCTTTACATAGAAGGAATTAAATAATCAAAATAAATAAGAATAATAAAACAGTTTAGTATAAAAAAATGAAATAATCAGAGCAGTATTAAAGCAATTAAAGCAGTACAGTAAAAACAGTCGGACGAACAGTGGGACAATGCTTATTCAGTAAATGCATAGCAAAACAGATGTGTTTCATTGCTTATTTTCAAATATTTTTCAGAGTCACAATAAACGAGCTGTTGCAGAAAAACTGAATGACATGTAACCGTAACGAAAAGCATTAATTAGCAGATAAATGAACATATAGGCCTCTGCTAATCTCTCCTGTTCCTGCCTGCTGTATCAACACAGTCTCATGAAGATGCGTATTTATACCACGATTCACGAATGTCATTTCTTGTGGCATTTATACGCCAAAAATGGTTTTTGCATGTATATGGTACGCACTAAAAAACCCTGGGTTAGGTTTAGGGGGAGGGGGTGGGGAGTTCATGCATATTATACACCAAAAAGTGCGTATCATATGTACGCGAAATTCGCGTGCCAAATACACGCAAAAACTGTTTTTGGCGTATAAATGCCACGAGAAATGACATTTGTGCCATAGATACGAACTTTCATGAGATCGGGCTCGCTGTATGAAAGGCCAACAGGACCAAAACGTGTGAAACTAATGTCTTTTGCAACGTTAGTTTCACATGTTTTGGCCCTTTTGGCCTTCCATAGCCGTACTCCTTCTGCACGGCCGTCTTAACACTTCTGTGTGACTGCGACTTAGATGGTAATTGGAGAATGTTTTGAACATTTCACACACTTCAAGTCCACATAGATCCAAAGCATTGCATTCTCAGGAGGCGTAGCCATTAGGCTGCCGACCAGCAGACCTGTCACCCTTGTTTAATGTGCCTCACTGCGTGTGTGTGTGTGTGTGGGGGGGAGTTTGTACGCAGGCACAGAGATGGGCATTTCTGAGGAGTCCGGGCGATGCGGCTTTGCAAACCCACAGGCTGAGGGTTAATAGCATCTGAGCCTATTCTGCCACCTCCAGACGTCAGAAACACACCGTCACCCTCTCAGCTCATAGGGTCGAGTACAGAACACTCGATGCCGCTCTTTGACAATGTCAGGACCGATTTAAATGAATTTCTGCATGTGCTAATTGAGTGATCTCTAAACATCCACTCAACCACCTGGGCAGAGCTCCAGCGGTCCGTTCATCTTCCTCAGCGGCGGAGCTCCGGCATGTCCTACTTTACTGTTTAATGACCCTCTGATAGATCAAGACCGTGCCAAAAAGCAAACAAAAGCGGGAGCTTTAAAACCCAGCATGACCCAGATGATGCCCCCCTCTGTGCCCGTTCTCATTGTTCTGACAGGAGAAAGAAGCGGTGCTTCATTTGCATAATAAATGGGAATGCAACAGCAAGAGAGTGTGCCGCTCCTCACAGTAAAACAGTGCCTGTTACAACATGCAAATGATCTCCTTCATAATCCCATCATCATTCAAGGATTCGCTTGAGTTGATGGGAACTACATGTATACGTACACTTAAATGATATGAGAAATGATCCTTATGTTCTGTATCAGCTATACTGTATCAGCTATAATGACAAATTACCTTCCATAGATACCACCTTCCAAGATAAAAGTAGGCTACATGTCTCACATTTTCCATTTTGTTTTTGTGAAACCCCTCTTCTTTATGTCTCTCTCCAAAAATGGAAATCTGCACCAGAGCTTTTTTTGTCAAGTCTTTGTCAGCTGCACAATTTCCGGTGCAAGATGGCAAGGTTAAACGTCTAATCACTTGTATTTGGTTGCCATGTGGTCAAAAACATTCCCGACAACAGCCATTCAGAAGTAGGCCTACCCCGGATATTACAGGGCTCGTGACGAGATGTTTTGTCAGATTGGAGCATATTACGCCCCAAGTCTAGGGGAAATCAGAAAACCTTTAAAGGGCAACTCCACCCATTTGCATTAAGCTTTCCATTGTTAGAAACCCAGTTATACTATTGAATGGTCATGCAACACTTTATCATTTTCCCCTGAGACGAGAGAAATCTGCTATTTACCTTTTTCACTTCCTCCAACAATGACGCAAAAATCGTCATTTTACGTCATTGTTGGCGGAAGTGTAAGAGAGGCGATTTCAGTAAAAAACTACAAGCCCGAGTCCCCACCCTTTCAAACCCGCCAATAGGGGGTTGGACCTATTGCGCTAACAGACCTATCACAGATCAGTGCCAATGCGTTTGATTTCACTGGCAGAAACGTTTTGAAAATGTGGACGAAACTACTGAATACGCTGACGGATGCGTTATGGAGGATTGGGATTAACATTACACATCTTTTTTTGGACGCTAAGCTAGCAGGCTCTTGTTCTGTGGAGAAAGCTGAGTAGTAGGGGTTACCGTCCTCTTTTTCCTGGACATGTCCGGCCGTCGATGTCCGGGATTCAGCTTTTAATTTCTGAAGTCGCCATTCATTGTTTACATGTAAGTTACAGCTTTTGTTTCAATCTAACTCAATTCCTTATGATTGGTGAATCTGACTGTTGTGTTTACATGAACGCCAAACAAGTGATCGGTTGATGCGTTTTAACATTGCTAAGAAAATTCCTGCTCCTCCGTGAGAGATACGAGACCGGTAACTTACGTCTTAGGTGCTGCTCATCGGTAATCACGCCACCGGCCTCGCGCCGTTATCCACACAGCCGGCACTCATCCCGGTCGACACAGTAAACCTGGCTCGTCTCACGCCGTTATCCACACAGCTCGCACTCGTTCCGCTTGCCACAGTAAACATGATGAATGACGACTGTAGAACGCAAAAGCCGAATCGCGGACATTTTGGGCGATCTCGAAACACATTTTCGGACAGACTCATCACAGAGAATCACTAGTAGACTGTTGTTTACATACTGCGAGGTTAGCGGTAGGCGTGGCCTCCTAGGGCAGCGAAGCAAATGAATTCTGGGAGTTGATGTTTTTCATTCACATAAGCCAAAAATACATTTTCTGTCTTTTCTCAGTCTAGAAAGCTCCAAATTAAAAAATAATTTCACATTTCTTCTACATAAATGACCCATTTTAAATACACATTCATCTTTCCAGAGGTGGAATTGCCTTTTAAGAGGCGTAATAAAAAATGTAGGGTTGTGGTATGGAATCCCAGTAACTAATCACTCCGGTCGATAATCAAATCAATCTTTTGTTAGACATACGGAAGATAGGTTCAGATGTGACACCCTGGATGCACTTAAACAAATTTGATATCACTAAATTTGATCATCGGCCAGAGGACGGATTTCGGAGCTCTCAACCCGAGTACAGACCAGAACCAACAATTGACCTATGGCTAAGCCACGCCCTCAAACACGATGAGCCAATCACAGTGCGCAGCTAACCCAATACACTCGGACATTCTCTGCTTCCACTTCCATTGAAATGCATTGGAGTTAGTCAGTTTTCATTCGTTTTTCTTATTTTAAGTTGTCAAAAGGTGTGCATGGGGTACATGCAACACTGACACTAGATTCCCGAGAGGCTGGGCGATGGTGTGTATTTTTTTACCCTTTTCCATGCCACATCTCAACCGAGATAAGTGTCTGCTCTGGATAAAGTTATGCGGTAGCTAGACCACAACACCAACTAAACGCGGATAAATTAAACAAGGATGTCTACATCTGATCGAAGTTAAGTCGACAACGTATTTGACGTTATCTTTAAAATCTCTAACGTAACGTTAGTCTAACGTTAGACGTAACTTACATTAGAAAACGTTAACGTTAGCTTCTAGCTGCGTTGTACATCATGTCAATTAGCTTCATTAATGTATATTTGTAAAATAACCGAGATAACAAATGTTGTGCTGAATGATTCATGTAAATACTGTAGCAGTAGCACCAAACGGTGATGGCAAACATGTTATCATGTTTGCACTGTGACCTGTACATTTTTGCCTGGAGCTGAAGCTTTTCATCTACCTTTTTAACAATAAAATTATATAACCCTCCAATGCATAGTCAATGCCCTTTAGGTGACTTCAAGATGATATATAATTTTTCTGTCTCCAAAAATCGCCAATGAATCCAATGAATTATCTCCTACTGTGACATCTGCCATAGCACCCGTGCTGTGTTTGTCCGAGTGAGTGGAGGGGGCGTGGCTTAGCCATAGGTCAATTAGCTCTCTCGACGAGTGCCAGCAGTGTCCTTATAAAGACCACGCCCTGACTGGACAACCAATGGCATTCGTACACCCCATCAATGGGCAACCTAATAGAAATCAGACAAACAAAACTAAAAGAGAGATGAGCAATAGAGAAAACAATCTACATAAACACAGGTCGTAACAGGGCCTTTTATTTGATGTTTAAATTACAGTATAAATGCCTTCCAGGTCTAACATGTTGTCAGATGTGTCAGTTAAAGAGAGAACATTCCTTTCATTCGTCTGGGGAATAAAAGTTCGGTATTTTACACTTAAAGGAGTAGTTCACTTTAAAAACTTTTGCTGATAATTTACTCACCTCCCATGTCATCATGTTCATGTCTTTCTTTCTTCAGTTGAAAAGAAATTAAGGTTTTTGATGAAAACATTCCAGGATTTTCTCCATATTGTGGATTTCAAAGGTTCAAGGTCCAAATGAGAGTTTCAGTGTGGCTTCAAAGGGCTTTAAACGACACCAGGCGATGAATAAGGGTCTTATCTAGCGAAACCATTGGTCATTTAAAAAATAAATAAAAAAGTTAAGTTTTATAAACACAAATGCTCGCCTTGCTCTGTGATGTGCGTTCGTGACTCTCCTGTTCGAACTCGTTCATCAAAATGGACAAATCTTTTTTCGAGTAATGATTGGAAGGGTCCTAGATAAGACCCTTATTCATTGTCTGGTGTCGTTTAAAGCCCTTTGAAGCTGCACTGAAACTCTCATTTGGACCTTGAACCATTTGGTGCCCAATGAAGTCCATTATATGGAGAAAATTCTGGAAAGTTTTCATCAAAAACCTTAATTTCTTTTCGTCTGAAGAAAGAAAGACGTGGACATCTTGGATGACATGGGGCTGAGTAAATTATCAGCAACGTTTTTTTTTTAAGTGAACTACTCCTTTAAAGCCCTGTTTCTGATGAAATTGAACGGTTAAGAAATTTTGACACATGCTGCTGTCCCGAGAATTTTCAGTTTCTGAGAAACCGAAAATTCTCGGGACAGCAGCGTGTGTCCAAATTTTAATCTTTACCGTTCTATTTCATCAGAAACGATCTTAATACAGGGCTTTAAGTGTAAAACACAGAACGTGTCCTTTAAGGATACAGCACACTATTTAATTTGAAACCAATATTTTTACTGGAAACATATTTGAATGGCACTTACATACACTTTTTTTCTCATTAGCAGAGTTTAATTGTTGCACAGCATTTAGATGGTTTTGTGTGCATGTGTGGGCTTTAGATCCTTACAGACAATGTGCTAGAGCTGGGGATTACATTCGTGTCACGCCAAGATTATTCTCCTTGCCTTATCCTTGCAGAAATATGATTATTATTGTCATTGTCATTTTGTGTTATTCCTGTTTATAGTGCAATTAAGTCAGGTCTTAATAATGAAAAACTCATCGGATGTCAGCTCCTGCTCACGCAGGATAAGAAAATGTTTATGAGACAGAGGCCAAAGCTGGGAAAGGTCCCTGAGAGATTTGCAACGTTTAAATACATGCCAGGCCTGAATAATTCTGTCTGCATGGATCAGAGATTCAAGTTTACAAGATAAGCTATCACGGGCGTCTCAGGGCAGGGTTGTGGTGACTGAAGTCTCACTTCTGCAGAACATGCTCTCTATATGTACAGTGGAATGCTGTTCTTTAGATCAAAGTTCGTATCTATAGCACGAATGTCATTTCTCGTGGCATTTATATGGCAAAAACAGTTTTTGCGTGTATATGGCACGCGTTTTTCACGTGCATATGATTACGCACTTTTTGGCCGTATAATACGCACAAACTCCCCACCCCCCTCCACCCTAAACTTAACCCAGGGTTTTTTAGTGCATACCATATACACGCAAAGAAAACACTTTTGGGTTATAAATGGTACGAGAAATGACATAGATATGCATCTTCATGAGACTGTGTTGGTTCTTTAACGTCACAAAGCTGAACAATGCAGCCACATCCAAAGAGTGTGTGTTTATATTGTTTGATTATAAATCAGACATGGTTTAGTATACAATGGCCAAAACACTTAAAAAATACATAAATATTTTATTATTTAAGTAAGATATATCAATTTTATATACAGCCTACATACATTTAATTTTATATTGCAGATAATTTATTATTTTGATATAATATTTAATAAAGATTATAAAATATATAAAAACATTTCATGTAATTATATATAATATAAATATATAAATTACATATAATGTAATGTTGATAATGAATAAAGTTTTATAATTCTGTCTTTAGATATACTGCTTATACTGTATATAATTCTGCCAAACTTTATATATAGTATTATTATTTATCAACATTTAATTTTATATAATTATATATTGTATACAATTACATGAAATATTGTAATTGTTTTTATATACATTTTTATAATTTTATATATTACATATTATATTAAAATAATACATATTTTTTGCAACATAAAATAAAACTTATATATTGTATTATATATATATATATATATATATATATATATATATATATATATATATATACAAAATATAATATTGATAAAAAGTCATTTTTATCCAGGTTTTATGTGTTTATAATTTATGTATGTCAAAATATGTATTAAATGTTATAAATGTTTCTTACTTTTTGATAATGGCATACTGTATATTATATATTATTTTAAAATAAAAATGTTATATATAAAAAAGTATTATATAACATATTATAATATTATTATACATTTTTCAACATTAATTCATACTTAAATTTAATGCGTAAAATCATGCAATTTCTAATGTTTGAGTGTGTGTGTGTGTGTGTGTGTGTGTGTTTGCCTCAAACCGGTGTGATCTTGTTTTTGCTACAGATTTAAAGTTTCATTTGAGCAACAAGAGCATTGTTGCAGGATACTTAATTTGCACCAGTTTAATTTGTAATGTGCCCGTGATTCCCATGATCCTCTTCTCTTGTGGTTCTCATCTCTGATTGCTCAAACCCTGATTTTCTTCTTATAAGAATTTCAGACCCTATGCTATAAAAAGACAGTGGAGGCATTATCTACTTATAAAACGGATTCAGAAACAAATTAAAAATTGTCATGTCTAATCTTCTTTGACCAAAAGTACCAAGTGCAAGTGGTACATGTTCTTAAATCTGTGGTCTGATCAAGTTGTTTACAGTGCTAAGCCTCAGAAGGGATCTGGTTGCTCATAAATCTGGGGCTCTGATTATGTCACAGCGGAGAACAGACACAAAGCCAAACTCTCATTTTCACTTCCTCCTGACAGAAGACATACATTTAGGTCAATATTTAGCATGTCTGTCCATGCACATATGCATCTGCTGTCTAATCCACGTATACTGTAAAAACTGTAGGGAACTATTTGAATTGTGTGCAGAGATGTACAGTAATGAAGTAGAACTACTTAAGTACTGTACTTAAGTACTAAAATGTTGTATCTGTACTATACTAGATAATTGTTTTTTTCTCATACTTCTACTTTTACTTCTGTAGATATTTTTTGATGAATTTAATACTTTTACTTTGATTTTTTTTTTCCATTTTTAATATATATTAACATAAAAAAGTCATTTTAAATTGTCATAATATTTCACAATATTACTGTGTTTTTGTGTATTTTTATCAAAAAATTGCAGCCTTAAGTGACTTCTTTTAAAAACATAAAAAATAACGTTTGACCAGTATATATATATATATATATATACACTCACCGGCCACTTTATTAGGTACCCCATGCTAGTAACGGGTTGGACCCCCTTTTGCCTTCAGAACTGCCTCAATTCTTCGTGGCATAGATTCAACAAGGTGCTGGAAGCATTCCTCAGGGAGTTTGGTCCATATTGACATGATGGCATCACACAGTTGCCGCAGATTTGTCGGCTGCACATCCATGATGCGAATCTCCCGTTCCACCACATCCCAAAGATGCTCTATTGGATTGAGATCTGGTGACTGTGGAGGCCATTTGAGTACAGCGAACTCATTGTCATGTTCAAGAAACCAGTCTGAGATGATTCCAGCTTTATGACATGGCGCATTATCCTGCTGAAAGTAGCCATCAGAAGTTGGGTACATTGTGGTCATAAAGGGATGGACATGGTCAGCAACAATACTCAGGTAGGCTGTGGCGTTGCAACGATGCTCAATTGGTACCAAGGGGCCCAAAGAGTGCCAAGAAAATATTCCCCACACCATGACACCACCACCACCAGCCTGAACCGTTGATACAAGGCAGGATGGATCCATGCTTTCATGTTGTAGACGCCAAATTCCTGACCCTACCATCCGAATGTCGCAGCAGAAATCGAGACTCATCAGACCAGGCAACGTTTTTCCAATCTTCTATTGTCCAATTTCGATGAGCTTGTGCAAATTGTAGCCTCAGTTTCCTGTTCTTAGCTGAAAGGAGTGGCACCCGGTGTGGTCTTCTGCTGCTGTAGCCCATCTGCCTCAAAGTTCGACGTACTGTGCGTTCAGAGATGCTCTTCTGCCCACCTTGGTTGTAACGGGTGGTTATTTGAGTCACTGTTGCCCTTCTATCAGCTCGAACCAGTCTGGCCATTCTCCTCTGACCTCTGGCATCAACAAGGCATTTCCACCCACAGAACTGCCGCTCACTGGATGTTTTTTCTTTTCGGACCATTCTCTGTAAACCCTAGAGATGGTTGTGCGTGAAAATCCCAGTAGATTAGCAGTTTCTGAAATACTCAGACCAGCCCTTCTGGCACCAACAATCATGCCACGTTCAAAGTCACTCAAATCACCTTTCTTCCCCATACTGATGCTCGGTTTGAACTGCAGGAGATTGTCTTGACCATGTCTACATGCCTAAATGCACTGAGTTGCGCCATGTGATTGGCTGCTTAGAAATTAAGTGTTAACGAGCAGTTGGACAGGTGTACCTAATAAAGTGGCCGGTGAGTGTATATATATACACACACATACATATATATAATATTTTTCAAATCTAACAATTGTCCACACTTTCTTGAATCATCTGAATGGGTGAGCTTATGTCTGCAAATATTATTTGTGAAAGCGGCCACAGGGTCTCCATTTTGCCCTGATCATTAAATTCGTTTTGAATAATGAAAGTACAAGCAAAACAATTAAAAAGTTTGATCAAAGAAATAACATGAAATATTTTAAATTATATTTCAAAACAACAACATTTCATTAACAATATAAATATCACATTTTATTAAATAATATTACATTACAAAAGTAAAAGTATGTCTTTTAATAAATGCAAATCTTTATCTCTGACATGGATTGTTTGACATCGGGAACAGGCTCGTCTTAATGGATGAGTTTAATTCTTCGAATGGTTTTGAAATGGTGTCGATAACTCATTTTGGTGATCATGGTCCATATGTGTGTATGTTTGCATGTCTATTCACGTGTTTACATACGGGAGCCCTGTCAAGTGACCCCATTTTAATTACTAGACAGGATAAACATGTTTGACACACAGTGCACCCCAGCTCTGCTCTTTTTTTGGCCAATGCCATCCAGAGCCCACTGGAACACATGAGTCAAGTGGCCTGGCAGCCGGATGAGATTGTTTCTTGGGATTGTGTGGAATTATACAGAGTATTAATTCAGGTCCCAGCAGGATTCTGTGGGAGGCGACGGCTGGCCGGTCATTACGGCAATGATAAGGATAAGGAGCAGCTGCTGATGCTCAGTTCAGCAACCCGATTAATCCGCTGAGACTCTGTATTAAAATAAGGCACAGAGCAAGTTCTGATTGAGACTTAGGCTCAGGGAAAAATGAAGGGATCTGGATGCTGCATGTTTGGGGGTGGGGGTGAATACAGAGCACTGGATATATCTCTAGTTTCATCATAAAAAAACACCCTCTAATCTATATTTGAGATGTACTGGATCATTACTTGGGAAAGATTATTTTTCCCATGATATTTAAGTTAAATAACACATTGTATATGGTTTTGTAGCATTTCCTAAGCAGCTTGGCAATGGCTTAGCTAAAGAATGTGTTGGAGCATATTTAGAGCACGGCAAATGGCATAATGAGAATGAAAATTGCAGTGGGGGAATTTATTTTGTGTCAAATTAAATCATGTTTGTCTATGTTCGCAAGACTTAAAGAAACATTATGGGTTGAATACAACTTAAACTGTCAAATGACAGCATTTGTGGCATAATGTTGAATGCAACAGACATTCATTACCACCTCTCTCTCTCTCCTTTTATTAAAAAACTGGACAGTTACTGCATGACACAGTGGAAGCAAATAGGGCAGATTTGTAAAGAAAAACTTCTACACCATTTTAAAACATATTAACATATATCAGTGGCTGATATATGTTAATTTTTGCTATAGTTATCGACCCAATAAGAAAATGATGATCAATATAGTAAAGCCAATAATGTATTATATATGTTTCCCATTTTGTTTTTGAACTGCTTAACATATTAGTGGAATCACACTGAAAAAAAAAAATGAAAATACAGATAAGTGCAACATGCTGTCATGTAGGCTTTCATAGGCTACATTAAAAGTATGAGGAGAACATTACAATTCTGTGCTAGGACATGGCTTTCAAAAAGTGAGACATTTGCTTTTGTAATAATCAGGCTCTTTAAAAATGAAAAAAAAAACGTGGATTTAGATTTATCGGCCAATTTTCATATTGGTGTATAAAAAAAGGCTCAACTTTAAAGAACCTTTTTTTTTTAAAATAAATATCAAGAGAAATGGATTAAATAATTACAAATACACATTACTTTCATGTTTAACCATTTTTTTACTATTATTTATTTAAGCTAAATCTGGCTGAACCCTTCTAAAGTATACAGCCATGTGTTACCCTGACTTTAGTGTAAAAAAGCGGTAACTAACATTGTCTGTGCAAAGATATATTCAATTTTACAACCTGGTCACCATGACAATGCATCACCATAAACCTAAAACAACTGCAAAACATATTTCAACATATTTACAGCTTAAATAATACTATTTTTACTGTTACTAATATTACTATTTTTTATTCCTCCAAAAAGTTCCCTATGCCATAAAGCTTATATCTATCATAAATGCGTATGCATAAAACCTGGACTATTTCTTTAAACTGCGTTAGGTGCCAATGGCTTTGAAGTGTAAATGCCCTGGCACCGTGCAAACCCCCTTATCCACCACACATACAGTAAATACTAATATAGACCACACACACACATGCATAAACGCATCACTACCCTCCATCACTGCTTTCAGAGCACCCCATCCCCTCTCGTAGCTATGAATATTGAAGCGAAACACTAATAACAACATGTTTGCATTGTTGCGACTGCTCGGTCTGAATTATTTACTGGTGGACTCTTAATGTGACCACGTTGGGCTACAGACCAGCGCACAGACCTTCCCTCAGTCAGCTCTGCTCTTCCATGTCACCTTGACCGTGTCACTACAGCTTAGGCGCAGACGGGGGTCAGAGTTCACTCTGCCAGGTTGCATGGGTTTGTGAGGAGGTGAGGTCCAATCAAGCATGAGACAGCTTTTCACTTCCAGTGTCCGTTAGAACCAGCTCCCTCGCCCTGCACATTAATCCACTCAGCAGCATTAATGTGTCGAATGAAAGTTTTATGTGCCGAATAGTCAGCAAATAGTCACTGCTTTTAAGGCACACATAAAGTCAGGGCAAGCAGTTGTGTGAACATTGTTTGCTTTGGTTATTACTTGTTTTTAATTGTTTATGTTCTCTAGCTCACACCGAATTGAGATGTTTCTTCAAACTCATGTATGACCAGGTAATAAAGTGGGAATTTTAGCATTTAAAAAAATTTTAAAACAAAGAATATTATTATTATTATTATTATTATTGTAAATAATATTCCTTCAGATTCGGGACTATGTTAATAGTGGTAATAAATTGAAAATTGTAATATTGAAAATAAAAAATAAAACAAAGAACGTTATTATAGTATTGTGGTAAATAATATTTCTTTATATTATTAAACCTTTAAAAATTATTACTATTTCAAATTCTGCACTATTTAGGTAATAGTGATAATAAAATAAACATTTTAGGTTTGTGAAAAATGTAAAACAAAGAGCATTATTATAGTATTATTGTAAATAACATTCATTAACATAACTATATTTGTATTATTTATTTATTTTTCAATATATATTTCAGATTATGCACAATATATACTGAACAACATGATAAATGCCACACTTTTGTTTTTGCCCCATTTTTCATGAGCTGAACTTAAAGGTGCCATCTGGAACTAAAAATCAAAACATATTCCATTTTCCATAACAGATGGGGGCAGTATACCTCCAGAAAGTGAGTTGTGCCGCAGCCACGCGTACGCTCACGTCTTCAAACAACACAAGCGAGCACTGTTTTGCTCTTTTTCTCACGCATATTATTCAGATAATTTGACACGATAGTAAAAGGTTGGAAGGCCGCAGTTTCACGTGGAGCATTTGGAGATTTTTAGAGATCAGAGACTCAATGAACAAGATCTCAACACTAAATGATGAAGACCGTCTCATAGACGCCTGTCTCAAAAACAAGCTGGTGCATTTCCACGATATGGGAAAATAAAAGCCTGGGCTATTATTTTAAGTTTACGGTATTCGTTTTGTTCATATTACACTTTTATTGTTAGTTTGAATTAATTTGACAGACAGCATTCACTGATGTTGATCAAGCTAGCGTCATTCAGAGCTGACAACTCTCACGAATTCACCGTGAGACCAGCCCGTTCTCATCCCAAAGCGCCATATACAACGCATTTGCAAAAGCGTAAATATCCAACGCACATGGCATCCTTTAGCGCCAAATGAGACGTAAAAATAAATCGAACAGAAGGTGCCTCCTAGTGGTCTAACCCTACCCCTAACCCATACCTAAACTTAACCGTCTCATTTGGCGCTAAAGGGTGCCATGTGCGTTGGATATTTGCGCTTTTGCAAAAGTGTCAAAATATGGCGCCTTGGGATGAGAATGCGTTGGTGAGACACACGCAAATGACACTTAGCAAGCAGGTTAGTTAAGCTCTCAGATTCTGTCAATTTTATTACGCAATTCAAACAATAAATACCGTTTTGGCACTTGTACATGTTACACCACAGATCCCTCAGCGCTACGTGAACCAATCATCTCAACTAGCTGATGGAAAAAGAACATGAACACTGTTGAAAGATACAGTATGCTACAACTTACCAAAATGTATTCCTCATGCATAATGTCGACCAATCATTTTTTTTAACTCTTCCCTGAACTGAAATGTAGTAATGGGCTGTATTTCCACACGACTGACATCAGATTCAAGTACACAGCACAAGCCGCCGCGAGTTACTCGTGTACTGCAGTTTGGCTGGTGTTTATGTTGTCGCGCCCGCATACCGCCTCCCATGGCCGAAACTGGTATTCGACACCTGACGGGCCGGGGCTAGTAATTTAGCATGCTAATTTAGGTTTACATCTCGGCAGCAATATATCTTGTCTGTTTTTTAATGATATCATTGCACTTATTTCTTCTCATTCTTTTGATGCGTGTAGCTCATTTTCTGGATATTTTTACCTCATTTATTACATATGGCACCTTTAAAGATCTAAGACTTGTTCTATGTACACAAAAGGTCTATTTCTCTTAAATATTGTCCACAAAACTGTCTAAATCTGTGTTAGTGAGCACTTCTCCTTTGCCGGGATAATCCATCCACCTCATCGGAGGTCACCTTAACATTCGTAGCGGAAAAGCAAAACTGGAACAACTAGAAAAGCTTTTCCCGTTTAAGTAGGATTCAGTTTTTCCTCAAGAACAATATTCACTCCCTCAGCACCCCCATCACACCTAATTAATTTATAAATAAAGCAATCAATTTTTCTAACTGCTTGGAAAAATGCAGTGTTAGTTCCGAATTTTCAAGGCAGGGGAACCTACTGACGTAGCTAACTATAGACCCATCAGCATTTTTAACACAGTCTCATCCCAATTCGTCATATAACTGAAGTCTTGGGACGTCTTTTGACCATTCGTCAATATATGCCTTTTTAGGGCCCCCTTAAACGTCGGTAGATGACGATCCCGGGCCATCATTCAACTGACGCTTTACCTTTAACGTCAGTTAGGTGACGGGTTGGGTTTAGGGTTAGGTTTAGGTCTGGAGTAGAGTTAGGATCCGATAACGTCATCTACCGACGTTTGAAGGGGCCCTAAAAAGGCATATATTGACGAATGGTCAAAAGCAGCGGATAAGACGCGCTGAATTGCCTAACGTAAATACCCTTACTGTATGCAGTAAAAAACAGTAATAGCTCTCACTGGACATTTCAGTAAAATACTGTTAAATGTGCGGATTTTGGAAGTACACTGTAATTTTTTTAAAGCTTTTACTGTATCTTACCATAATAATTTAAAAATATTGTATTACAAACCAATTTGTCATAAAAGTTATTATTGAGAATTACCAGACGTTGGTGTTTTATTGAAAATAATGAAGTTCGAAGTCACCATTATGGAGATCAGTGTGTGCTTTAGTTGTGCTCTTGACCCTTGACTTTCTAACTATAGATTTTTTCTGGCTGCTTTGTATTTATAAAGCACATTTGGTGTAGCATGAAAATCTGAGAGAAAATGTGATCACGTCTTGTTGGCTATTTATTGATCATGACATATAGAGGCCTGATTCACTGATCTCATACAAATTCTTATATTTAATTGTATGATGACTGTTCAATACTAATACATTTCATGTTTTTGAGTACAACTCTGTGAACCATACCATATGCGAACCAGCATGACAAACAGATAATCCGAAGAACTCACAACATATGAAAAGGTTTGAACTACTGTTCGAATTTTGACCAACACAGACATCAAGAAATGTTACTGTTACTATCATCAAGATTCATATGCGTATATCGTAATGCCTGTGTGTGTCTGAAAGATACAGTAGTTCAAACCTTTATTGTGCACAATATTTAAAAAAATCTTCAGATTATCACAACTCTAGATCACATGCTGTAGAATCACAGCTCCTGATTCATTTTCTCTCTGATTTTCTTGCCATAAACGTGTCTTGTAGAGTTACAGCAGCCAGAGATAAACTAATGTAAGAAAGTCAAGGGTCAAGAGCTCAACTAAAGCAGTCACTAATCACCATCATAAAATAAAAAGCTTTTGGCTGCAAATTTTAGTCCTGTAAAACATTACCACCATATTTTTTACCGTAAATTTGACAGTTTTTTTAACAGTTTAGGAATATCAACCTAGGAAACATAAGTAATTTAGTGACCGTCAACTCCTTTGTACAGATGTTTAGATGTTCTTCCATTGATGCACAATATTATATGCTCACATGATCATGCTGAGTAACATGATAATCTTCATGCAGCTCCAGTGCAGCACAATGATGTAAAAAGTGCCATACTGCCCTCTGGTGACCGGTATAATATTGGCATGCAGGTAAAACAGAATCAAAGATGTAATAATTTGATAAAAACGATTAATAAATTCAAACTCTACCCACCACATTGACCCTCATTTTTTAAAATTTTGACCAAACTAGAGTCAACTGTTAGCTACGGGCACACTTTATCTCTTTAATTATGCAACTTTAATTCTTCCGAATTATTATAAGGTATTATATAATACCACAACGCTGAAATAGCTGACATAGTCTCACTCATTACCGTATGAATGTATGACCGTTTTAACAAATTAAGCTAATGGAATGTGAAAGGAAGGAACTGCCTTGCAAGCTTTATTTCATCAGCAGAGGGCGTTGTAGTTCCAGCCATGTCAGGGTTCCCACTAGTCCTATAAAACCTTGAAAAGCTGGATAATTGATGACTACTTTCTAGACATGGAAAACATATGGAAAATTAGAGAAAGTGTAAAATGTCCAGATAAATATCTTGTTGTTGTTCTGGAAAATTATTTTTTAAAAAGTAATTCAGTATTTATTTAGGCGAGCACCAAAAGTTTTTCACTGGCCAAAAACAATTACCGTTAGTAGCAGAAAGTACAATGTTCTGGCATGCTGAGAGTAGTATTTTAAATGATGATGTTTAGTCTTGTGTTACCACTTGCAGCAGTTAGCTAATGTATAAACTGCTCACATATATGCAGCGAATGTTAAACGGAAAGCAGCTAAACCTAATTCAGTATCTTGCTAACTAATAATTTTGATGTGATTATTATAAGGTCATTAAGATATTAATTATGTACTGTAGCCAGCTTCATTGATTATAACAGGAGTTTTCACAACAGTGCTGAACTGTGAGTTAGCACTGAAGCGATTGACAGCTAGTGATCTATAGGCCTAACAAATTTGCAGTTTGAAAAAAAAGTTGTATTTTTCATGCTGCTAAGAACACTCACCGAAATGATTATTAGGAACACCAATTGGCTTTATGCACAGCTGCACTACTTCCTGAACTTCAGCCAGCTCCTTGTTTCCTGTCTGTCATTATTTGACAAATTGATCAATTCAGGTGTGCCGCTGGCTGAAGTTCAGGAAGTAGTGCAGTTGTGCATAAAGTCAATTTCTCATTAATGCAATTGACCCTTCGCTAAGCCACGCCCGAAAACCACTTCAATTTTTAAGAAATTATTCTCTAATCGGATGATATTATGTCGTGAATTTATCCCTCGAATGCAATACTGCAGTCCCTTTTGTCTCGCTCTCTCAGATATTTCACTTTTTCGCCGAAAATGACTAATTATCTCATTGGGAATGTCTGACACCGGTGCATCCACACTGTGCCAGCCGCGAAAGCTTGACAGGTGTAGCAACAGTAACTAGGGAGGGCGGGGCTTCAGCGAAGGGTCAATTATGGTAGTTGCTTCAATGCATTTAGGGGTGTGGTCCTGGTCAAGACAATCTCCTGAACTCAAAACTGAATGTCAGAATGGGAAAGAAAGGGGATTTAATCAATTTTGAGCATGGGATGGTTGTTGGTGCCAGACGGGCCGGTCTGAGTATTTCACAAACTGCTCAGTTACTGGGATTTTCACGCACAACCATTTCCGGGGTTTACAAAGAATGGTGTGGAAATGGAAAAAGATCCATAAAAACTAAAAAGTACATTGGACACAAGACTAAATAATAATATAAAATGCTGACAAAATGCATGACACTAACACTAATAGAAATGCACTCTGCATCAGTTAAAGGAACGTTGTTGTCCTTTAATTTGTGTGTGCTGCAGACTATTGAGAATATTGAGCTGAAGCTTGACTTTACAAAATTGAATCGCAAATCAAATCGCAATCGCATCTGTCAGAAAAATCCAATGCATTCTCATCGGGCATCATCTAATTGACACTTTTGACCATGCAACTAAATCCGACGCACATGGCAACCTTCAGCATCGGGTAGGTTTAGGTCTGGGGTAGGGTTAGACCACTAGGAGGCACGTCTCATATTGACGCTAAAGGATGCCATGTGCGTCGGATGTTGACGCATGGCCAAAAGCGTCAGTTAGATGACGCCTTGGGATGAGAACGAGCTGGAAAAATCGCAATAAGATATTTTCCCCAAATTGCACAGCCCTAGCTTCAATAGTCATAAAGCATGATTTGGAGAGCAATTTCAAAAAGATTTTTTTTACTGTCATAGTAAAATTAAAAATGTCCTGAAAAAGACCTGGAAAATGATCACAGAAAAAGAGTGGAAACCCTGCTCATCCAGTTTCCAAAGTGCTCATCCTCTTTTTAGGGTCGTGGGATGCCGGAGCCTAGCAGCATCATAACACATACAAACACCCGGGTCCTGGACGAATGGCCCATCACAGGCCCATACTGTACATGTCAGGTTGAAAAGATTTTGTGAATGTCAATAAAAGTAATTGCATATTGCTATTTTATCATTAAACCTCACAAACTGTCACAATAAAAGTTAGTTCAGGTCAAATAAGAAGGACACAAGTTAATAGCATCAAATCATGCTTCAACAAGGACAGCTCTAAAGCTTTAGATTTAGACATGATTCAGCTACTATTGACATTCAGTGCAGAGTACTACTTCGTTCATCTCGGTTGTTGACGTATACAGAGAAGCGAGGAGCTGGGCACACTCTGGGGTGTGGTGATGGTGTCTTCGATGGGGATGTCCAAGGCACCTCCTTTGGCTAGTGTAATGAAAGGCCGCCTGGTTGTGGTGAGGCCAATAGGGCACACTGAAACCCAGAATACTAGCTCTGTGGCATGACCAGGAGGGAGGAACAGCACCAGTTAAGGAGAGACTCCCAAAATGAAATCTGGATACATTAGTAGATAAGTGTACATTTCACAAAAATCGTTAGAATTCTAAATTGTTTAATGAGTTAAAAATGACAAAATATACATATTTTAATGTTTTTGCTCCTTCTAATATTCTTTGTTAAATATTTGTTACATTCACCATAAAATTGACATGAAATTCATCTATTTGATCAATTTGATAAAATGCTAATAGAAAGTTGTCTTATGAGTGAAAATGACAGCCAAAAGGACCTAAATTATTTAATATTTAATTCATTTTTTATATTTCATCTAAACTGATATGCTAATATAAAATTATTGTAATAATAAGTGAAAAAAATTAATGAAAAGCTTTATTTTTTACAATGCCCTTTCCTCTTGTTTTAAGATTCTTTGTTAATTTGTTCTTGTTTAGTATTTCAATAATTGTATATTAAGCATAAAATTGACATGAAATCTGGCTATAAACAAAATTCAATAAAATACTTATAGAAAATTGCTTTATAATGCATTCCTCCTTTTTATTATTCTTTGATATGTATATATTTCCTTTTTTAGTATTTAGGTTTCACGGGTTATTAAACATCTTGAAGCTTCTCTTATCTCAGCGGCGCATTTGACACAGTCTGCCATGAAATACTGATCTCTCGGTTTTCTGATTTCAGCATCATTGATTCTTTCCTGGCTCATTTCTACCATCAACAACAGTAAGTACTATATCAACATACAAGGGTAAAGATCTGCCACTGCTTCGCTTACACAGGGTGTTCCTCAAGGTTCAGTACTTGGCCCACTATTGTTTATTATCTATATATATCCAGTTGGTGACATCCTACGCAGGCATGAACTTCAGTTCCATTGCTATGCTGATGTCATTCAAATGCATCATACCACCAGCTTTGATAGGCCATCCCTGCCTGACTTGTTCATGTCAGGGACATCAATCATTGTATGTCCCTGAATTCCCTCAAATTAAATAATAAAAAAACTGAGAAACTAGTGATTGGTTCTGTTGCCTCAGTCAAAAGGATGGACCTGTCCTTTGATATTAATGGAGTTCATGTTAAGCCTTATTCATCTATTCGTAACCTTGGAGTCTTAATCAACACAACTCTCTCTTTTGGCTGTCATATTCTTGTTAAAAACTCTTTTTTCCATCTTCGTAATATTGCACGTCTTTGAGAATCTGCTCTCACTTTAGCTGATGCTGAAATGTATACATTAATCACATCACGTCTGGATTATTGCAGTGCTCTATTTCTTGGCCAAAAAAACGTTATTGTCCATCTTTCATTTCCGGTTGTCTACTGTAGGGGAAGGTCATTTAGTGTTAATGCTCCTAAATTATGGAATTCACTACACCTTACACTTCATAATATCTCATCTGTGGCTACATTCAGCTAAAAACATATTTATTTAACATGTATTTTATATAATGTGACTATTGAGCTATGGAAAGGCGCAAACTTCTTTTTCGTCTTCTTTTAAATAATTTCATATTTACCATAAACTTGACATGAAATCCAGCTAAAAAGTACCTTAAATGAACCTTAAGGTCAATGAAAATAGGGTTTTAAAAAAACTGGCTAAAAAAGTATATTGCCACAGAGGAGACGCCTCTGACGATAATAACACATAGGAGCAAGTTGTGCTTAGTAGTATGCAAGCGGCACAGACCGACCCAAACCGGTCTCATCTCCGCGCAGGGCCCTGGGTGCTGCAACAGATGGAAGCCGGGGTTAAATTCAGCTCTGGGTGTAACCGTACATAAACAAGCCGAGCAGACCTCAAACATGGCTTCTGGATGCACTATACGGCCTGTAGGGAAGTTCCTGGGTCGAAAAACAAGGGCCCCAATCCGAGAGGTCAATGGACAATATTCAGCAAACACAATACGGTATGAGGGGCATCTTCAAACGATAGCAGTCCAGTCAGTGTGACTCGACACAGCAACAGTACAGTCGGAGAAAGAATGTTCAGCATTACCATGTGTATCATGGAAGACAAGAAACGTTCCCTTATGGGCCGTCCTCTCTGGGGTCGCCTTGGATACTCATTGTGGACATCACAAAGAAGTCAGTGTACAGTCCCGAGCAGACGCCTTGGCAGCCGCTCTGGCCATAGTAGCGATGTTCCCTCTCTGTGCAATGATGTAATGTTTTGGAATGATCGTCAGAGTCAGAGTAATGGATGAGTGGTTTCTGTGGACAGAGTTTTGTTTGAGAGTTTTCTTCCTCTTTTTATTTTTTGATGGGTTGATTCAGTTGTCCGTGGACCACGGCTGATCTAAGGCTTGCACTTTGCGTGTAATTTAAAGCTTTAAATTGAGGGTTTGTAGCCAAGAGCTGCATCTACTATGATTAGAGTTCTGCCACTTTCCTATCCACTATGAGCAGTTCGTCTTTAGTTTATATATGAATCACGCAAAATGAGACGCATAAAAAACATATTACATAATATATGGGTCTAATCATACGGAAAGCCACTGTGGTGAGGAGTGCTAAGAGAAACTGCCTCTTTAAAAAATGATGGGAATTTCACATGGGCTGAACTTAAATAGCCACTGAACTCTCCACAAACAGAGCTGTACTAGGCCGCTCTCCTTTCAGTCAAAGAGTTCAGTGCATGTGGAAACAAATCATTTTGCACTCAATTAAATAAAGCATAAATGTAACCATACGGGCAGACAACATTTTAAACAGTTATGAATATAATAGTATGTGTTTAGTAAAACTGGCGTCGATCAGTCAGCATTTTAGAATCATTTCTGAAGGATCATGTGACACTTCAGACTGAAATAATGATGCTGAAAATTCAGCTTATTTTTTATGTCTTTGAAAGAAGTCTCTTCTGTTCATCAAGTCTGCATTTATTTGGTTAAAAGAACAGGAAAAAACTGTAATATTGTGTGTATTACAATTTAAAATGATGGTTTTCTATTTTAATATATTGTAAAATACCATTTATTTCTGTGATACAAATTTTCAGTCTTCAGTGTCACATGACCATTCATGCTGATTTATCACCAATGGTGGGAAAAGTTGTGCTGCTTATTTATACATATATTTTTTTTTTCTAAAAAAACAGCATTTATTTACAATAAAAATATTTTGTAACAATATATTGGTGCGTTTATTTGCTATGGTAATTATGGTAAATACCAAAAGCTGAAGTGAAATATGCACATGAAAACCCCCTCATGTGTTTTTTTTTTTCACTAGGCAACTCGAATATTTCAAAATGGCGGAGAGCAACTTTTACTGTCTATGGTCGTGAATGGTAAAAAATATGTACTATTCATGATCTAGAAAATAAACATATTATTTGCTGTTTTAGTTTTGATTAAAAAAAAGTATTGTTGGAAACATTTCTATTTTGAATAAATGCTTTTCTTTTTATATTTTTATTCATCAAAGAACCCTGAAACAAATATCAGTTTAAAAATATTGGAATGATTTGTCATCATGAGTCACTGAAGACTGATGATCACAGAAATAAGTTATTTTTTAAAGTATATTAAAAAAATTATTTTAAATTGTAATAATATTTCTCAATATTACTGTTTTGTTCTGTATGTTTGCAGGCTTGATGAGCATAATATAAAAAATATTAAAAATAGTAATGTTTCCAAACTTTTTGAAGAGAGACAGAGATTTTAATATTATTGCTGTTGATATTATTTTAAAATTGTAAAAATATTTCATAATAATATTTCACAAAACGATTTTATGTTTTTAGTTTGTAGTTTTGATTAAATAAAATCAGCCTTCTTTCAATGTTTTTTTAATCTTACCTTGATCTTTTGAAATAGAGTAAATATATTGTATCTGACAAAGGATTACTCTTGATCTAAAACTGCACAGCAGATGTTGTACTGTATGACATATCAGCATCGTAATTCTTGTCTGTTATATTGCACATAAAAGAGTTAATAATCAGTTCCAAAAAATCCAGGCCCATTGCCAAGCATTGCCAAACTTGTTGTAACGGGACATCACATTTCATCATATAGGGGGCACTGTAGAGGTCGAAAGACCTGAAATGTGTCAAATAAGGGAGACATCCAAAATGTTCAGTTCGTTCCCTGGGTCATTCAAAACCAGGATTAAGAACTAGAGAAAATGGTTCATTGGGGTTCTATATAGGAAGCATAGGGTTCTTTACTCAACTTCCAAAGAAACTTTTATGCTAAAAAAGGTTCAATAATGACTGAGAAAGAACCCATTTGGCACAAAGGTTTTTTATAGGCTATTATTTATTCATATATTACATTATTCTGCAACATTTTGTAGTTGTAATTAAATTATCATTTATTAAATTGTTGTAGTAACTTAATATCACATTTTAATTTTTGGAGGAGAAAACTGAAATGGCACTCTTTACTGATTAACTACATAAAATGATATAAATAAATATATACATTTTCTAACCCTTACATCTTGAATTTTGTTATCACCCACATGCATTCAAAAATACATTTTAGGGTCTTAATGTTAGTCAACAATATGAAATATTTAATCAATTGATATTTAATCAAATGATAACGAATGAATCCAAAATGTTCCATATAGAACCTTGTTCTGGTTACAAAGAAACCTAAAGGGTTCTTATTATTGAACCCTTAAAAATGGTTTCTGTATATAACCTTTTAGGGGATCCAAATACGTAAACATTTAATGGCACATAGGCTTGGCTCAATTATGTGGAGAAATTCAGCCTAAGTATCAAGAGTCCGACGTCTTTGCAGGGAGCTTTTGGTGCAGGAGAGGAGAATACGATTTCTTGCACCTGAGTTCGATTTCTGCTGAGTTCGATTTCTGCTGAGTTGAATCGTCTTGAGGCACGCAGTGCTCTCTAGGGCACTAGAGGGGAGTTACCAAAACCACGTGTCAGGAAAGGCGGGGCTTCGGGCAGCGCACTGTTGAAACTTTTCGAGCTCCGCCCTGTAACAGCTGCAACGCATTTATACACATGTGCAAACTTTGCCCATGAACGACACTCCCCGAATCCAGTACGGCTCAACTCCAAAGAACTCCAGCGACCTTTACCAACTCCGTTTGAAGACGCAAGCCCCGTTCAGCCATGGATTTCTTTGAGAGCACAAGGATCCTTCTCGGTCCGAAAAGTTTTTCCCCTTTGAGCTGGAACTCACTATAGAAAATGTCTGCTTCGGTGCTGTCTTCCATATATGACTTCGACAGGGTAAGAGTTTATATTGTAAAACGAGTTTAGGAGTAGTTAAGTTAACTTATGCTTGTTTTCTTAACTTAGTTTGTTTATCTTGGTTTGTTTATTCTATTTTAAAACTTGTAACGCGAGAAGCTCCATGTTTACTAAACGTTACCACTCACTTGGCTTTTGTGGCACGTAACGCGTTCGAGTAACGAGTTTTGTTTTTTAATTCCTTTTTTGTCTCTAATTTTTTACATAATTTGTATTTAACAAATTAAGGTAGTTTTTGAAATATGTTGCTTAAGACACAAATGCAAGAAAACATTTTATCATTTAACATAGCCTACACATTTTACTACTCGTGTTTTTGGTCTTGTTAATCTTTAATATTTATTTAAACTTGCGTGACGTCTTATAACTTCTGTCACCTCAGGAGAGTTATGGTCATGTATATTAGTTATTTCACTCCTGCAGTTCTTTTCTAATTTGTTTAAACATGTGCCCGCTAAAACTATTTGACATCTGTGCTTAGGAATTCTCTGTTTGGTTTCTTTCAGGAAAAAGTCCCGAATTCAAATGCAATCTTTCTGCAAAATATGCTGGAAAAGAGGAATGTCGGGGTCCCATTTGCTGCTTCCAATACCAATACCAACAGCAACAGGTCCTTTGGTTATTTCAGGAGTAACTCAACAAACCACATGGACTTCAACATGAGCAACAGGCTTCAGATTGGTTTTGAGAACTCAACACCTGCCTTCATGAATAAAGAAAACAAGTACAGAGACCGTGCGTTCAGTGACTCGAGTGAACGCAGTCAACAACTTCAGGAAATCCTTCAGCAAAAGCCCGGCTCTCAGATCAACTCAACCCGCTACAAAACTGAACTTTGCAGACCTTTTGAGGAAAACGGCTCATGCAAGTATGGAGAAAAGTGTCAGTTTGCTCACGGCTACCACGAATTGAGAAACCTGTCCCGCCACCCGAAGTACAAGACTGAGCCCTGTCGCACATTCCACACCATCGGTTTCTGCCCGTACGGCCCCCGCTGCCACTTCATTCACAATGCAGATGAGCGCAGAGCTGCTACGAGTAACACTCAAGCGAGGCTCGGTGGTGTCCTGGGAGAGATGGAGTCATCAAACCCATTCCTGAGACAGCGGGAAAGGCCGAAGCTGCATCACAGCCTGAGCTTTTCCGGCTTCTCCAGCTCCTGCATAAACGAGTCCATGTTGATTGACAACCCGACATCCCGCACGCCCCCACCGCCCACCTGCGCCCTCACTCCCAGTTCACCCTGTCTGAACGCGTTCACTTTCCCAGATCAGGATCTTAAGGCGTTTCTTGCCCCCATCATCCCTCAGACCCAACGCGCTTTCACCCATCAGACCAGCGGCGGCTTGTTCGGTAACATTCAGACCAACGCTTGCCCCCGTCGCCACCTTTCAAAATGAGCCACTTGCCCTCCATGCATCCACTCTCCGAGTCTCCAGTGTTCGATTCTCCACCGAGCCCGCCGGATTCCCTCTCAGATCCTGAGGGGTACCTGAGCGGCTCTTGCTCTTCCTCCGGCACGATCAGTGGCTCGGAGTCAGCCCAGTATGGACGCCAATAGACGTTTGCCAATCTTCAGCAGGCTGTCGATTTCAGACGATTGACTTGCTATTATTGTTATAGCCTTTTACGAAAAGTAGTGCCAACATGAGTTTCAGGTCAAATATCA
The DNA here is from genome assembly GCA_030378365.1 of Hybognathus amarus. Taxonomy (NCBI): domain Eukaryota; kingdom Metazoa; phylum Chordata; class Actinopteri; order Cypriniformes; family Leuciscidae; genus Hybognathus; species Hybognathus amarus. Next base: position 131,824 of record JAQIUQ010007366.1, on the reverse strand, counting down.
GTCTCAGCTGTTGGTTTTCTCATGATTTTGTCATGATGTTTTTCTTTTCTCGTTTTTTTTCCTTACAATGACATTTCCTTACAACAGTCTAAAACAGGAAAAAAGGCCTATTTAGAAGCAAGTCTTGGGAAAACATTCCATACGTTTGAAAGTGGTGTGAGCGCACAAGAACTGGGACTCATAGTTGGCCATGGAATGTCACTGCAGATTTTTTTTTTTAAAACTGTGTGGTATCATTGCATTTTTGCCTCATGCTTTGAAATCTATTTAACTTATTTATTGTCATTTGAAAGTATAGCCTTCAAGGATAAATTGAGTCCGTATGGTATTTATCAAATCTAAAGCAATACACTTATATTCCTGTTTAAATTGTGATCGCCAATATTAATCTGGAAACGGTTGGGTTTGTCTCACAATAATATATTTTTGTTAACTTGTCTATTTTACTGTAAATAGGTAAATAATTTAAGATTGTATGCTATTTATTTCGATTTTGTTTACTGTGTGTATCTATATTAAAAAGTGGGAGCGTCTGATGAGGTCACGCTGTGATTTCTTGGGAGGGAGGGAGGGAGGGAGGAGGGAGCATCAGAGGATCTATGGGCATTTGTAGAATGTAGCCTGATGTCTTTGGCCGTAAAGAACTAACTGACTTCACATCTACAAGTATGACTGTTTCCCTTTTCTTTCTTTTTTCTTTATCAATGGTAACTATAACAACAACCAAAAAAAGTATCCATTTGCACACGGTTGCATGACGATTGCTGTCTAGTGCCAGAGAATGTAGCACTTTCCTATCTAGAGGTTAATAACTAGCTAATATGTCTCTGCTGGGGTTGAGGATCCACATACTGTAGCTTAACCTAATAAAGCAGTTGCTTTGGTGTATATCTAAAGCCAATCGAAATGAATGTAGCTCATAGATCAAGATGCCTTTTTATGGTGAGTGAGATGCTATTTCATTGCTTATTTTTCTACAATTAGATCATTCGATCACACCATTCCTAATGAAAGAATCTCTGCCTTTCAACTGTTCTTCTCTACACATGCTGACTGGGGATATTAAGGTTTGTAGTTGCTTAATAACGATTACTTTAACATTTTTTTTTTTTGATGAAGTAACGCAACACTGAATGTAATAAGTGAACGTCAGCTGGAGTTGGAGTGTGTATAGAAAGCGTGCAGAGTAAATTTGTACTGTACTTTTTTATATCTAGAACTTCTAATAAAGGCATTTTTTTGAACAAGATGATGTTTTGAGGAGTTTTATTCCGTTAACTGTGCGAGTTGTTTATTGCTCAAGATGGCATATTCATGCTGTGTCCTGTAAATGATTGTCTACTTTCTATTCTAGTCTGTTTTCCCGCCCTCCTGCTTTTCTTTCAGGAAAAAGGGCTATTACAATGTCCTGGAGTTTGGTCTCTCCTGGCAGAATGTTCAATAGAGGCCTGCTTTGTGTGAATGACAGAAAGTGAAGTATGAGGGAGGTGCAGTGGCCTTGCACAGCAATCTGTGGGAGGTAGTTTATAGACGGTTATAAATGTAACGATGTCCAGTGTTTCCTCACTATAAATGACCATGCAGATGAGTTAAGTATAATCATATAAAACTAGCAGGCCAATGTATGAACCTCTCTGTGCTGGTAATTCCAGAAATGGAATTAGGATAACACATGCAGACGTGTTTCAGTGTTAAGGGTCTGCTCGTGAAGATAAGGCGCTCTGCAAATATTTACATACAAGAACTTCTTAGACAGCTGTTTAAGTTAGAGAATGCGTAATTTATGGCCTCTCACAAGCATATGTGTGATAAAGTTGATTAAGC